>KZ807075.1:419121-433092 GCA_000696205.2 Oncopeltus fasciatus
AATAATAAAGTTTAAAAAAAAAATAATTGAAATGGAACCTGCAAACTCATGTGCTTCTTTATGACACTTGATTTTGATATAAATTAATTATTCATAGTTAAAAAAGGAATTTAAAAAAATAAAAAATACGTCAATTTAACTCTTATTGTGTGAGCCTATTGCATTTACTTGCGTAAAGCGGACGGAAAACAGAAACATTTCCTTCAAAGAAGATTCGTACTGTGATTTTATGTGTGACTTTTATGTAACTGAGCGAACCAATTTTCTGACACACAGAATGAAGTTCTTTTGTGGTTATGTTAATAATAAAAATAGCTAACAATATCGTCCAGGAAAGGAAATAAAAGCGCCTCTTTCATTCAAAATGAACTCAAGGGATCATGTTCAGTAAGTTTGTTAGGGGTTAGCTGAAGCTGGAACTTTCATCCCTTAAGTTGTTCGCTTCAAGGAAGCTGTCGGTTACAAAAAGGTTCCACGTCACAAACAAAGAACGGATCATAAAAGTTTATAAAACGCATGTCTCAAAGATCTCCTCAATCAGTGTTCCTCAAAGATTAACTTCTTGGATATTTTTTTTTACAAATATACCTGCAGAGTAATACGAGTGGAGAAGAGATTCTAATGGAATTGTTTGAATTCAGGTATTTTGAAATATTTCACCCGTCCCCCTTTTAGCTTTAAGCTGGGGAGTACCCTAAGACTCTACAAAGTAACTATGATGAATATTTTTATATCAAGGGGACCATTAAAGTTCTAATAGAGAAATTTTTTAATACCCAATTCGCATTATTTAAAGATATATTTCAGAAGAGAGCTAAATGTGTATTTATAAATTCTTTTTTAAATTATTGTACAGCAAAGTTTAGTAAATTTATAATTTTTATAATAGAGCATTGTGAATTTCGAAAGAATTAAAGTATGGAGAGGGCGAGGAATAAATAAAATATCCCAATTTTTTTTTTAATAGATATTGAATTAAGTTATACTTTAATTGGGCATGATAGTCCAGTGGTAATGGTACTAGATATTTGAGCTGAAGGCCACAGATCAATGATGGCAGTGCATTTAGTTTTTCGTTTCTGTGTCTCAGCTTGTAAAGACTCAGAGGTAAGCTTCTCTATGTAAGTTTGTAAAACTCCAGGTAAGCTGCCAGGAAAAAAATCAGAAAAAATCTGACGGAACCATGTGGTGACAACGCACCTTCTCTTGTGTGTTCTTTTCTTAGACTCTTTGACCTGTTGCGGAATTGCTTTTCCACTTTTCAAATATCAAATTGAAATAATATTATTACACTTTGATCTTACTTTTAAACAAATACAGAAGAAAATAGAGTGATCCGAAAGGAAGTCCTAATTACAATTTTCTATTTTTATTTCTCAAACAATCTCTCTGGGTTAAAGGGTTAGAGTGTAGCTACAATAATTAAAACATCCATGGAACAGGACAGAGTTTTATTTCCCGAAGAATGTCTGCCCTACATGCTGATCGAAACCCTCGTGCCACATACGTTAAAGAATATAATTCAAATTTATATTTATATATGCTGTAGAAATTAGTCAGGGTTTTGGCCAGGACCAGAAAAATAAAATACTCAAAAATTGTTAGGTAATTATTTTATTATTGCTGACGTTTCGACTTAAATTGTAAGTCATCATCAAGGCGATACTGATGTCGGCAATAATAAAATAATTACCCTACGACTTTGGAGTCGTTTATTTTTCCCATCCTGGCCGAAACCCTGATTAATTTCTCCATCACAATACTCGACGATATTAATACTCAACGAACCTCCAACAATATTTATTAACGAACTTTGAACAATGCCAGATACGATAGTAAACTAGAATTTCTTTGATTATTTTTCTTTTCTTTTTTTTTTTGTTTCCTTCTACTTGGGGTTGAGGAGGAGGGGTAATCAACAGGCTTACCTATTCTAAACAACTTAGGTACTGGGCCGACTTTTATTTCTCGATAGGCTTGGGCTTGGAAGATCTAAACGGATCATCTGATATTTGAGGAAATACTTCATTATAAAGGTGCGACTTTGTTCAATAATGAACTTTACATTTTTTTATTTTGATGCAGCAAGCAAATATCATTAAGAAAAAAAACAACTAATTTCAGTAGCCCTAACCTTAAAGTAACAAGTTAACGGTCCAGTTAAACCCTTACTCTCATTTATTCAATTCTGACGTGTAACTCTTTATACTCTTCTGCATTGCTCTAAACTAAACATTACGCCTGCTTGATCGAAAAACATCTCTAATGAAACATGGGAAATCTAATCAGTTTACCTGGGTTCTGCGTGGAAGGGCTTTTAAATACTCGACTTCTGTTTTGTTTACAAACTATTAATGAATTAAACAATATATAAATAAATATATATATATATATATATATATATATATATATATATATATATATATNTATATATAGTATATACTTGATAATTTCTTTTCTTAACTAAAGTGATGGGGGGTTTCGTAACGACGAGTTTTTTAATATTTTTTATTGCAATATAAATTGCGCTTGATATATTGATCTAGACTGGGCAGAAGTTGAAACTGGCTTGTAGGTATAGAGTAAAGTTAGAATTGATTACATAAGTTTGGGGCAAGGTGCTTGCACACCGGCCTCTGAGGCTTACCTACAAGGGTAGCCAGGGCTACTACCTACATATAGTTTCAAGGTACGGCTTGCATGTGAAGTTCAACCTTGGAACTTCATCCCCAAATAATTTGGGCTCTCTATTCGAATAGATATTATTCTTTAAGTTGTAGATTGTCAGAAATCACACTTCTGTCAAATGTGTTTTCACTAGGCAGAAAATTTAGATCTACGTACTTTAGTTCGTATCTCTCGCATTTTGATGGTCTGCGATCAATTCTTTTCCTTGAGGACTATCTTAACCTCTTTTAATGTTCTTGTACTAACTGCCTATAGCACCGAAGCAGTTTTAGCAATTTCAAACAGCTTTGGAAGGGTTGGAAGGTGTAAGTGCGATGGCTGAGCTACCCTTATTCAGGAAGAGACTGAACATTAAATTAGCCTCTTTTAATGTTCTGTCTCTTCCCGAATAAGGGTAGCTCAGCCATCGCACTTACACCTTCCAACCCTTCCAAAGCTGTTTGAAATTGCTAAAACTGCTTCGGTGCTACAGGCAGTTGGTACAAGGACATTAAATTAGCCTATTTTAATGTTCTGTCTCTTCCGGAATAAGGGTAGCTCAGCCATCGCACTTACACCTTCCAACCCTTCCAAAGCTGTTTGAAATTGCTAAAAATGCTTCGGTGCTACAGGCAGTTAATACAAGAGTAACCTTAGTCCATTTATCTTCCGCAGAGTTCAGAGTTCTAAGTTGACTTAAATTTTCATTAGGTTTCAGCTTCTAGAACCCGAATTTCAAATCAGCCAACTAAATACTATGAAGTCTTCCAAAAAAAAAAAAAAAAGAATTAGGTATAAATAAAAAGGCTAATATCGGAGGAGAGAATTGCCGCACGAATGTACTTGGTACTTGGAATGGTAGAGTAGTATAAGTCAAGTAGGAGATATAAGATATATTTTCGATATAATGTTCATACTTCAATCCTTTCATTTTAATACTGTGACAAAATATAAATTAAAACACCATCATAATGTTAATCCTGCATGTTAATGGATATTATAATCATTGACGCGTTGATTGCCTTTTGGGTTTTGTCCAAAACAGAGAGGATCTACTGGTAATTTAAGTTAGTTCAATAAGCGATCAGCGGCTGGTTCCCATAAGAGAATTTACGTTATGCCGAAGCAATAACTCGGCGAGGCCATGTCTCAGCGCCATCTGTTACAGGCTCAAGGAACCCCAGCATTATTTATTGAAATATATTGATAGCCCCCTATTTTAATCCATTTCAGAGATGTAAAGATCCCTTCCCCTTTTGCTACTCAGTACGCCATCCTGCTTGTCTCCTTGCTTTTTACCCCTACAAGTGCAAGAAATCTCCCCTCCGAAATTTGTCTAATTTCTTTATAAATACTTATTAACAAATTTTCCGTCAAGGAAATCAAGCTGTTCATGTTGGTAACGAGATGCAACTTGTGAAAAATTTCAACGGATCTTCAGCGATTCAAGCGAGAAAAGCTAATAATAGCTAATACTTTCTGTAAAAATGTTATTTATTTATTATTAGATGATTTTAGTTGGGGTTCGGTCAAGGTAGATCCAAAAAACACAAATTTAAGGATTATCTGCCAAAGTTTCGGCTTACATTGTAAGCCATCTTCAGGACTGTAGAAATACAATGTCATGAGAATACAATAATATAATAGAGAATTACAATAATATAATGTGATATGAAAAGTATGAATGTAGAAATCTATGTAAGAGAGTTTTAAAAGATTTTTAAAAAACAATTTGAAAAAAACGAATTTGAAAAAACATGCAAACAACAACTTATTAAAAAATAATTGAATAACATTAAAACAGAAATTTACCACAGCTGCCTATCATGAAGACGAGAGAGGACGTCCTGTCCCTAAGTTCACATTTCCATGACTGAAGTATAAATTTTCTTTATGCACAATGTGAGAGGTAGAAAGGTGGGGGGAGAAGGTAAGAGGCGGAAGGTACAAAGGGAAAGCGGCCTGTTGCAAGAGAGGGCAATAAAAAGGACAAAGGAAAAAAGGAAGGGTATTATTGGGCATAGGTAACTTTGGAACTGGGAAAAATGTTTGACAGGTTTATTGAGAAGGAGGGCTGATGGTTTTTAGAATGTTGAAAATGTTAGAATAAGTTGTCATAGGGTTCAGTAGAAAATTATTTATTTATATATTTGTTAGTACTCGCTCCAGCAGCCGCAATTTTTCCAATAGTGAGACTAAATTTGCTTTAGTTGGTTCTCAAGCTTTTTTTGCTAACTATTGGACAAGTTCAATGTAAACTTAGAACCTGTACTTCTCAGGCAAAAAGAAACTGATGTAACTCTCAGTATAGAAACATTTTGATAGTTTTCAATGGCCTTTCAAATAAGCGAATCGAGGATTATCATTCCATTCCTGGTCCGCCTTTGTTCTCTTTTAGGAGACAGATTACATTCCTTATAATTCTCATTCAAGGTGAGACTGACTGCCCCATTTCATCCGAAAGGAATATTAGATAAGTACTCTAAGATAAGTTCTGTAATTACAATAGGTATTAGGTAACGGAAGGAAGATAGTGGCAAGGAAACACACTCCACAGTTAAATCATAAAAATTTTAATTATACATTTATGTAATCCATTGATTAACAACCTTTCTTGAGTCCATCTAATTTACGAGAGAAAATAAATGTTATAAAATTATTAATCGATTCACAGCATAAACTATACGGGTGAAGTTTTTAATTGGTGACGTCACTTCAAATATGATATCATAATATTATAATATTATTGTTACGAGCTTCGGGTCACTAATAATTAAAGAAATGAGATAAATATAATTAATTTATTATGACAAATAAATAAATATACTAATTACAATATAACTTTAAAATCTACTACCCTTACTTACTAATAGATAAATATATGTAAATATAAAATTACTTAGACTAATAAGTTAATTGATATGTATAAATAAATTAAATATACTTATTTACTCAGATGCCTCAAGATAGCTTGACAAAAATCACTGTTACCGACTACGACCAGCCGGAACATGCGATCTGCCACCGCAACTGACACAGACGAAGACTAACTTATCACCTTAAATTATTTCCATTCAATTTATTGAGTAGGAATTAATGACTATCAACTAAAAAAAAGACACAAAATGTGTATGCTCATTCGTTTTATTGAGGCAGAATTCATGACTATTAACAAAATATGGCTCAAAAAGTGTAGGTCGATTAATTTTATTGAGTGAGAATTCATGACTATTAACAAAATATGGCTCAAAAAGTGTAGGTCGATTAATTTTATTGAGTGAGAATTCATGACTATTAACAAAATATGGCTCAAANAAGAGGAATTATATATTATTCTTACTAAAAATTGTCAACTATTAAAAAAAAGGACGATTCTTTTAAATTTGTACAAAAATAATAACACAAATAAAACTGAAACTCACTCCAAGGCAACCACTAAAATAACAAATCTCTCCCTCAGTAGTACGTCTATAGACATTTATCAGTCATTGTTACCGAATTATGTCATCGCCAAAAATATTGTATTATTACTTTATTTAGTATTATTATTTTTTAATTACAATTTTATTTTATTAGGTTATTAACTATTTATGTAAATTAATTGTTAACCTTTTAATAAAAACTTTAGGATCAGTCCTTAAGTCACGTGTGAGTGAGTTAGAAGTCAGCCTAAGCCACGGTGAACAGATTTGCGGAGCAATACAGCTGAAACGCAGCTAATCTAAATCCGGGCCAGTGAGGCTCCTACCATTACTGCCATTAGCGCAAGCCTCGGCCTTAAGATAATGTCTGGAGACTTGGGTGCAGTGGAGCGTCTCAGGAATCGTAGGGCTATTTCCATCTGCAGTCTTTGATGGATGAGCTGGCCTGGATGAGAAAGGTAAGAAGAGACCTCAGTAGTCAAGACTAAGATTGTATTCCGATCTACGTCGGTGAGGAGATGAGCCTCAGAAACGAGAGGCTGTTTGACATACTGTTTGACGCTTTAGAAGAAATCTGCTAGGAAGATAAAGTATAGATTGTTTTGGGGTAAGCAAAGTATCTAAAAAAATGGTCTATAAGATGGTGGTCAGTCGTTCTTCATGGTCAATATTAACACCATTTGAATACCTTCGGCTAATTGTGCATTTATGTTCCTTCTTTCTATACTTTACTTGCCACGTGGTTCTCCTTTTTCAGCATAGGATTTTATTTTTATTTTTTTACATTCTTATAAATTTGTATACGGTTGTTTGTATAACTTTTCAATATTTATTTGCATCAATCAATACCAGATATACTATTTACTAAAGGTTCAATTGAAATGAAATTTTTTTCCCTGTGAACTATAAAAAAATATCTTGCTCTCCTCTTAGTAAAACTGTCCTTCTCTCTCATTACTTTCCCCCTTCAACATCCGCATCACACCTGTGACGTGCTCAATGCTCAATCCCTCCTTGAATATGAATCTTGCTCCAATCCCATGTTGTTTCTCCCTCGATACGCTCACCTGCGGCACGCCAAGGTTGCCCGTGTAAGTGACGTATCTCGATCTCAAAGCTCGAGTCATGTTGTCTTTCCCTCCCTCTGAACTCCACAAGTCTAAATATAATTTCTGAGATCAGATTTGGCTCTTCTTCTATCCTATTTATTGTCCTTCTCATGTTATTGTCTCTCAATAGTTGTATTCCTTTATAGAAGAATATTACAGTCGGGAAATATTTACAGGTAAATATTTTTTAGTTACTTAACCTTTTTATTATTCATTTCATTTCTACCCATCATGACAAATGCGTTGAGATTTGGCTAAATATATTTATCATAGACATATATGAAAATCATCTTTTCCCTTCACAACATCTGATCTCATCTGACGTCAAAATCATTGACAATCTTCTCCAACGAATTTAAAAAAAAATATATTTCGACGAAAAACGTATTTTAAAAAAGACATTTAGGAATGTATGTAAGAGGATAGTCCGGCGCTAACTAAAAAAAAAAAAAAAAAAATTTCTTTTCAACAAGTACGAACTATTATACAATTAATTGCAGACATTGGAATTCTATCAAACTCACTCCCATTCGTTGTAATATTTTGGAAATATATATTTACATTTATCAGAAGGTTTCTATATTTCCTACCACATACAAAGTTTTAAATATGCCCTTTGTAAAAAAAAAATGGCGATACATAAATGAGTATGAAATTGTAAACATTATTATTAGATGTTTTTTGTTGGGTTTCGGTCAAGGTAGATTAAATTATGCAATGTTTTTCTAAGTAAAAGTGCTAGCTTATTTATATTATCGAATTTTAAAGTATTATATATACTTTATTGATTTGATTATTATTATTATTTTCATTTATTGTTTTCTCTTATAAGACCACGTGTAATTGGTCTAGTTACATGTATATGTAATTGGTCTAGTTATGTGTACGTTGTTTAGCAGGAATAAATAGGCAAATGTAAAATGAACATCATGTCGAGCAAGTATTTGCATTTGTGAGTGGTTAAAGCCTAAGTCACAGTGTGCGTGTATGTCAGTGAAGTGAATTCAGGGATGAATTGTGGCACCATTAATTAGATGGCATATGCAGAAGCTATTTATCACACATCACACCTTATATTCCTTAAGCCATGTTGGAATACGGGAGTGAGGTACTGAATATATTGCATCGGTGCATGCGAAGTTAGTGCAGTTCGCAAGTCTTAATCACTGCACTAGATTGAAATCGCTGACTTGCTTCACGATTTTCCTGCTTATATTTTGCATCTATGAAATGTTCAGATGCCTACATGATTTTGCTTCAAAATATTCTTAATAATTGTGTATAAATAAATTAAAATACTTTATTATTTCTTGTGGTCTAACAGTAATATTACTTTTCCATTTTTTAAATGAATAAGGAATTATAGAAAACGAATAAAAAAAAAACAAATCTGACAAGTAATTATATAAAAATTGAGAAATAAAGCAAAATTTAAAATTCTTAAGTACATTTGAGACGTTTTACTTATAGAGACACATTCAAAGCACGTGATGTTTTTGTGTCAAAACATAAAAGAAAAGAGAGAAAGGAAAAACATTTAAAATCAATTAATGCAAGGGAATAGAATAAAAAATCTAACTGTCCCAGCCAGGGCTCGAACCTGGATCTCCTGCTATCCGGGCAAGCGCGTAAAACCATTGCGCTTGCCCCGGTTAGCAGGAGATCTAGGTTCGAGCCCTGGCTGGGACAGTTAGATTTTTATTCTATTCCCTTGCATTTAATTGTTTAAAGAGAAAAACTTATCTTAACAAGATGGTGAAGGTGATGAGGAGGAGTTTAATTTTCATAGAGGTATAGCTTTAAGTCTACTTGAAGGATAGCTTTTCTGTTATATATTTAAATATTTACAAATGCGGAACCAAAACATTTGTGCGAAACATATTCTTTTTTTTTTTTTTTTTTTTTTTTTTTTTTTTTTTTTTTTTTTTTNACATGTATTGTAATTTAAAAAAAACGATAATATAAGAGGAATTATATATTATTCTTACTAAAAATTGTCAACTATTAAAAAAAAGGACGATTCTTTTAAATTTGTACAAAAATAATAACACAAATAAAACTGAAACTCACTCCAAGGCAACCACTAAAATAACAAATCTCTCCCTCAGTAGTACGTCTATAGACATTTATCAGTCATTGTTACCGAATTATGTCATCGCCAAAAATATTGTATTATTACTTTATTTAGTATTATTATTTTTTAATTACAATTTTATTTTATTAGGTTATTAACTATTTATGTAAATTAATTGTTAACCTTTTAATAAAAACTTTAGGATCAGTCCTTAAGTCACGTGTGAGTGAGTTAGAAGTCAGCCTAAGCCACGGTGAACAGATTTGCGGAGCAATACAGCTGAAACGCAGCTAATCTAAATCCGGGCCAGTGAGGCTCCTACCATTACTGCCATTAGCGCAAGCCTCGGCCTTAAGATAATGTCTGGAGACTTGGGTGCAGTGGAGCGTCTCAGGAATCGTAGGGCTATTTCCATCTGCAGTCTTTGATGGATGAGCTGGCCTGGATGAGAAAGGTAAGAAGAGACCTCAGTAGTCAAGACTAAGATTGTATTCCGATCTACGTCGGTGAGGAGATGAGCCTCAGAAACGAGAGGCTGTTTGACATACTGTTTGACGCTTTAGAAGAAATCTGCTAGGAAGATAAAGTATAGATTGTTTTGGGGTAAGCAAAGTATCTAAAAAAATGGTCTATAAGATGGTGGTCAGTCGTTCTTCATGGTCAATATTAACACCATTTGAATACCTTCGGCTAATTGTGCATTTATGTTCCTTCTTTCTATACTTTACTTGCCACGTGGTTCTCCTTTTTCAGCATAGGATTTTATTTTTATTTTTTTACATTCTTATAAATTTGTATACGGTTGTTTGTATAACTTTTCAATATTTATTTGCATCAATCAATACCAGATATACTATTTACTAAAGGTTCAATTGAAATGAAATTTTTTTCCCTGTGAACTATAAAAAAATATCTTGCTCTCCTCTTAGTAAAACTGTCCTTCTCTCTCATTACTTTCCCCCTTCAACATCCGCATCACACCTGTGACGTGCTCAATGCTCAATCCCTCCTTGAATATGAATCTTGCTCCAATCCCATGTTGTTTCTCCCTCGATACGCTCACCTGCGGCACGCCAAGGTTGCCCGTGTAAGTGACGTATCTCGATCTCAAAGCTCGAGTCATGTTGTCTTTCCCTCCCTCTGAACTCCACAAGTCTAAATATAATTTCTGAGATCAGATTTGGCTCTTCTTCTATCCTATTTATTGTCCTTCTCATGTTATTGTCTCTCAATAGTTGTATTCCTTTATAGAAGAATATTACAGTCGGGAAATATTTACAGGTAAATATTTTTTAGTTACTTAACCTTTTTATTATTCATTTCATTTCTACCCATCATGACAAATGCGTTGAGATTTGGCTAAATATATTTATCATAGACATATATGAAAATCATCTTTTCCCTTCACAACATCTGATCTCATCTGACGTCAAAATCATTGACAATCTTCTCCAACGAATTTAAAAAAAAATATATTTCGACGAAAAACGTATTTTAAAAAAGACATTTAGGAATGTATGTAAGAGGATAGTCCGGCGCTAACTAAAAAAAAAAAAAAAAAAATTTCTTTTCAACAAGTACGAACTATTATACAATTAATTGCAGACATTGGAATTCTATCAAACTCACTCCCATTCGTTGTAATATTTTGGAAATATATATTTACATTTATCAGAAGGTTTCTATATTTCCTACCACATACAAAGTTTTAAATATGCCCTTTGTAAAAAAAAAATGGCGATACATAAATGAGTATGAAATTGTAAACATTATTATTAGATGTTTTTTGTTGGGTTTCGGTCAAGGTAGATAAAAAAATACAAATTTAAAAAATGTGTATTTTTTAAATTATCTGTCAATAAATAAAAAAAAACATTTTTTTAAATTTGTATTTTTTTGGATCTACCATAACCGAACCCCAACTAGAAACATCTAATAATAATATCTACGGTCAAAAAAACTCTCCATGTAAACATTATTATATATATATCTTTTAAATGTCTTAAACATGTGTTAAAAAATGTGTAAAATAATTGCTGATCATATTGCTTTAGTTTGGACTAATTAATAGGAAAATATTATAAGTGTTCAATTTTCATGTGGATATCTTTGCTATTATTTTCCGATCATTGCAATTTTATGCAGTATTTTGTAAATACGTAGATATTTTTGCAGCCATAAATAAATGTAGAGGCCTGCAGGACCGGGGTCAGCATGCTGTGAACTTATCAAGCGTTTCAAAATGAGGCCTGTTAGAACAGACGGCTCCAGCAAAAACTGTCAAATGCATGCACAGGTGTAATTAGTAAAGGAAATTTATCACTCCACGTTTGACAATTTAGCAGTATGTTGGAATAGAACTGTCGGTGTTGACTATTTTAAAATCTAACCTGTAATCAAACTTTTGTAAATTCAAAATGTCTATATTTCGTCTTTTATTATAAAGTTTTGAACACTTATCTGTATTTTTCTGCACTTGAATAAAACAATCGATTAATTGTTAATTAATTGTTTAATATTACCAGATTTTTCAACCTAATATTAGTTGGTATCTATATTTATTTTCAAATTTAGTTTATATATCCTGATTTCAAAACTTTTAAAACTATTTTAAAGAGTTACAAAAAGATTAGTCCACCATTTATTTACACACACACACGCGCGCGTGGCACATACAAATGACACTGAAATAACCCGAAACGTATACTCCTCTCAAATTTCGAGGTTGTATTGTTGGCACCATTCGAATATCACTTTTCCACGAAAGAAAAAAATGTAAGAGTAGGATTGCAACTCTACCTCAAGGTAAATGCGCCCACTAATTAACTCATTCGTCGTGGGCATGGAAACCAGTATCTTAAAACTAGTTATTCACACATGACTGTAGAACAGGTATCGGTAAGGGCTCTTTCTTAACTTATAAATTTTCCGTCGCTTTTACTAAGACGAAAATAAATCCTTTGCTTTGAAACAAAGGGTCGGGCCCCACGGGAGAAAGCTCCAACCCAGACCTCCCCCATCTTGACCTAAATCATGGTTACAGAGTAACGATTTAGTATTTTCAGAGTATGTCTGAAAATAAGTTTTATTAAAGGAAAAAAAAAACAGTAGAAATTCCCATGGTTAAATGGAATACAGTTTCCTTAAAAGGTAATGTCATTTATCCTTATTATCTTTATTCATGTTACTCAGGATGAAGTACTTCTAGGATCCTACATCATAGTAGGATTTTGATGATTCGAGCGTAGACTCTAATGAGCCCAATGGTACCGAGGCAACTTTCCTTGTTGGGGGCATTTGACTCCTCTTGCCAAGACGCCTCATGCCTAGATGCCTCATGCAAAGATGCCTCTTGACAAGACGCCTCATGCCAAGATGCCTCTTGACAAGACGCCTCATGACAAGATGCCTCTTGACAAGACGCCTCATGACAAGACGCCTTATGCCAATATACGAGGCCAGTAGAAGCTGATCCCCGCGTACATTTCTTTTGTTCGTGCACATAGGTACTGCGGCAATATTATTGTACGCCAAGACCGGCAGTTGATGAAAAACTGTTATCGACGAGTGTGGTTGTAAGAAGAAATGAGTCTTCAACAAAAAATTGTTGTTTGAAAATAAAGGAGAAATAAATGACGGATAAAGAAGTTTTAATGATAAAGAAAGAAAGCATAAAATACGTAAATTTCAATAATTTGGTCGAATAAGGTGAGGTCGCTAACTCTTCAGTACTTCGCTAAAAGATGCACTTCCTAAATTTTAAATTTCCTAACGCTGTGGGTTGAAATCCCCATTTATTTGTAAATACAAGCTTGTCCTAAACCAGGGGTGTTTAGAATGGGGTGACACCCTGAAGATAGTCCCTCTCTCTATGACCCTAAGTGGTTAAAAGAGAGGCTAACACTATTTTTAAAAAATTCAAATTTTATTACAATCAGGTTAATTACAATTAATTTTATTTTAATATAATAAGTAATTGACACCAATAAAAGCTTGAGATTGCCATGAGCGGGAGTGGGGAATCCGAATACAATAGGCCCCGGAAAGGGGGTCCAACCATAATCAGCACACCGTTCTGGCAACCTAAGTTTTCCCTATTCAACAATGAATTGTTCCCAAATAGGGCTAGTTGTTCTCTAGGAGTAAATCAGAAATCCTCTGGCTCAATACAAACAGAAGCGCAGTAAGAAAAAAGAAAAAGCATCTGTACGCTGTGACTATTGAACGTTCGAACTTTGACTGAGAAGCCCACCAGATTACAGTGCCCCTTGTCTCCAACAAACACCATCTGTTTTCAGGATTGTGCCATTTATTTTCAGAGATAGGACTAAAAATTAAGCAAGCAAAATGTACAAAGCTAAATGTATAAGTCAAACTGGCTTTAACTCCAGATCGAGAGGAGCAACGGCTTAGCTCATAGAGCATTCTAAAAGTGACTGTCAGTTATAAATTTAACCCCTAAGAGTAGTTAGATTATTCGAATTTTGGAATTATGGCTAAAAACATAGAACTTAAATCCAATATTTCATTATAATAGGTTCATCCGTCTCTGAAAAATGTAATTTACGGCCTACCGTGGGCAGTCTATTCTTAAAAGCTATTTTCAAATTCGACGTTTTTTGAAAAGTTAAACTAAAAGTTTTGTGAAAGGGCTTTGATTTTGATTTTTAAATTAGAATAATTTATTCGTTGTAATATT
>KZ807075.1:489682-514071 GCA_000696205.2 Oncopeltus fasciatus
ATATACAAAACCCACACATAAATAATTAATAAAATAGCATAAGGCTTATTAATGTAGCTATGGAACGGGTATTTTGCGCGTAGCTATATAGACTGGAATATTTTGTTAAGCTTAACAAAAAAACAACAACAAAGAAACAAATAGAAATACATAAATTAAGGAAATATTACAATTGTACACAATTTCAATATTTCTCTTATACATATCATAGGATTTTAACTATTTTTAGTATTTTATAGTATCTATACATATATGAATTACTTATTGTTAATAAATTAAAGAATGTTTATAAAAATTATTTAATCATAAATATGAAACTTACTGACAGAATCCCGACCGTTTCCACATGCCCTCCCCATTGTTCTCAATGTATTCTTTATATACACACATTCATTTTTAATATTTTTTAATGAACCTTTTGTATTATCTAAATTAAACTTTGTATTAGATAAATTCTAATTACGAAACAGGATGTTCTCAATGATAGACTTATCTTTATTGGAAGAACCAACCCATTTAGGTTTAAAACCAGACTGAAAGTGAATTCAATACCCTTTGAGAAGGAGGGTTTATTTATATTTATGTTATTTTATTTAAGAAAAATGGTTTAATTTTCAATGAATAAAGTAGATTTCTTTAAATTTCTTTAGAAACCTGATACCGTGAGGTGTAATTCTATAATTATTCTTCTGCATCAACCAATATACTTTGAGTGCGGCTTCATCTGAAAGCCCTTTCAGCTAATCTCAGGCCAGTATCGATGAATCGGATCTAAAATCTTAAAATTTGAGGACTAGCAGAGCCATTACTGTCATACCTCCGTAATCTTGGTTAGATCGAACCAGACCGGAATAAATCAGTTCGATTTTTCATTTGAGATAACCACCAATTATAGACCAAAGTGTCTGAAAAAAAAACAACAATATTTCACGATTCATAGAAAGTATTTTTTTTTTTTGCTAGGAGGGGCTATCTACAGGTTGCCACCCCATTTTAGAAGACTTACTATAAAAGCATGCCCAGGGCGGGGTTTGAACACGCAGGCGTCAGGATTAGGAGACCCGAACGGATCCCATGAAGCTCACCCCCCCCCCCCAAAAAAGCCTTATTTTCCTAAAAATAATATATAGCTAGTTTTGCTAATTAAAACCTTTAGATATTACCCATGCATTTAGTTTTTCCCACTGATCTTGCAGGTGTATTTGAAGATCCTCAGAATACATAAAATAGCACTGGAGATCGGCTGGATTATGGCACACCTCTATCCATAGCTGTCTACATGGAATAGGAAAGGCTCAAATAACGCTCAAAACCCCAACCACTCCCATTTTAAAACCCTTTCTTCTGGTATAAATTAATTCTCAATATGTTTATAACTGTTGTTCACGTAGGCTTCCACAGTCATCAGATGTATGAAAAGTTATTTCCGGGTTGGACCGTGTAAAGTTTTTGATGGTCGCCGAGCTTTCGCACATCCTGTGATGGCTTCTTCAGGGCTGAATAGAGAAACACTCTAAAGAAATTCTCTATTCAGCCCTGAAGAAGCCATCACAGGATGTGCGAAAGCTCGGCAACCATCAAAAACTTTACACGGTCCAACCCGGAAATAACTTTACATACATGTTTGTAACTGTTTTATTATCTACAAATTTATATAATTTTTCAATCATCAAGAATATGTCTACTTCAAGCCCTAAAGCCCTTTCCATGTCTAGTGCTACTACAGTCATAATTTTATTTTTATTTCTAAGTGCTTCCAGGGTTTTGGTTTCTAAAAATGCTACATTATACCTCTGGATTTTTTTCCTCCCAAACCACTAAACCACATTTGGGTAGATTTTTTTTTTTTGTCAATCATTCACTTACGTCGATTAAAAACTATTTTTAATTTAAATAATGAACTCATTTTGAGGTATTTTGTTTTAAGAATAGGCAAATTTATTGAGTGAGTTTTTATTTAATTTAACAGTTGTAATGAAGAATATTAATAATATTTTTTTATTAAATTAAATTTTAGCTTAAATTCATGACTTTAAGCAAATAACTGATCCAGTTGTAGTATCCTTGTGTGATTTTAGTGCATTAGTAAATAGAATATTCATTGAATTAATTGGATTTTAGTTGTTATTCAGTGCGATAGACTCTCTTTTCTTTAAAATTCGGAAAAGGTTTTCTTGGTAATTAGTATGAGATTAATATTTTCTTGGTAATATTAATCAGCAAAAAAAAATTGCCCATCATAAATATTTGTGATATAATTAAAATCGGTCACTAGACCATGGACATTTAATACAGTATATTAATTCATACTGTGAATATTAACCAGCACATTACTAGATACAAAACATTTAGAAAGTAATTAATAATAAAGTTTAAAAAAAAAGACCATGTTCAATTAGTACTAAAAAGTTTTTTACCCTTAACATTTAGCGCATAATTTGCCAAACTTTGTCTCACACTTCTTTATTCATTATAACGATTTTTGCATAAAAAAAATTGCTTCAGAAGCATTTTAGTTAGTTCATAAATATAACGCACGTGTTTTTTTGGTCTTAAAAAAATCATCTGTAGTATAAGGCGATGAAAACGGAGAAGTATTGATCCACCATAAAATTAAGTTATGAGTGAATGTAGGTTCCATTCCGATTTATTTGCAGAAATAATTATAAGTTCAATATTATGTTTAATTACATAGACTATTCCATGAGTTAAGTCAAAATAAATGTGCTGGAATTTAAAATTTTGCTCATTCAAGCATATTAAAGTTTCCAATAGTTTTGATGTTAGGCTTGTTTTTATTTAACGTGAAAATAGTTATTTCAAAATTTTCACTCTTAAATGTGACGCTTAACACTTTCCGCATTAACTTGTGTGGGGCAATAGCATATTGCTGAGGACAAATGAAACGCAAGTAGCAGAATTTGAGCCTGATAGCAAAAATCCATTGATGATAACAGTTATTAGTTGTGTTTGAAAATGATTCAATTAATATAATTTACATCGGGAAAATGAAATATTTAATAACACTTGATTCGGTAAAACCGACCATTGGACCTACTATTAGTATTCCGAAGTTGAATTTCGGAACTTAGTTAAGAATTAATTTGTAGTAATTTTTTTTTTAGAGCATATATTCTTTCTCGTGATAAATTCTGCCTGCTTGTATGTGACCTTATCAGAGCAGAGAATTCTTTTTATTATTATTTCTCTTTCGCAAAAGTAAGAAAGGCAATTTGTGCTCCGAGCTGGATGCATGCGAAACCCCACAGTTAGCCCATTTGTATTCGCTCGTACAAGTGCCACAACCCACTCTCTCCACAAATATTTACATTGCAGACCCCGCCATTGGGAAAATGTCTTTATTTAAATAGTTGGAGGTTGGTTGTCCGTCGAGTATTATGCTGGAGAAATAAGTCAGGGCTTCGGCCAGAATCAGGAAAAAAAAAATACTCCAAAAATATTGGGTAATCATTTTATTATTGCCAGTAAATAATACAAGTACATATTTATTGGGCGATAATACATTGTTGATTGGATCGCCAATGCGTCATGTTTTCATGCACTTTTGTTTGGCTTTGAAAACATATTTATATATAAGGGTTACCAAAGCTGTACAATAACTTGAAACTATTATTTTAATTACAAAAATTGTTAAAAGTGAAGTGGTTGGAGGTTGATTGGCCGTCGACCATTATGCTGGAGAATTTAGTCAGGGTTTCGGCCAGGATCAGTAAAATAAAATACTCCAAAATTATTGGGTCCTTATTTTATTATTTTCGTCCGACCAGCCAGTAAATATCTAAACTTGAGTACAACTATAATTTCTATATTGATTTATTGCTTAGAATAATAGGCTCAAGTGATCCTTAGCCATAACATAAGTGTTTCATGGGTGTTTAGCCAGACGTCAGAAATCTATACCTGTATATATATGTGTGCGTGTAAAAATGCTAGCATGTGGGTGATGTTTCTGTGTGCTTATTTCAATAAGTGCAAGAAAAAAAAAACAGAGGAAAGTAGGCTGCCTGTACTCTATTTCTTTGCTTCAGACCAATATTTTTTTTTTATATCAAATTTTTATTTTTCAAAATTGTGAATATATTACCTAATAGGGCTAATTTTTCGGACGTGCTAAATACATGTAAACAAGCAGAATATGCAATTATGAGACATAGTGCGCTTGAATATCAATGATTCTCTAATGGCTTCTCAGTCCAGGAGATAATGAGATATATCTAGTTGGTTGCTTAATTTGAGGTAGTGGCATAAATATTCAGTAAGTCCTGACCTGAAGCTATTACGATTACGTACTTCAAACTACATCAGAATAATGCCTTGATTATTCAATTCGGAATATGTAAACTACTAGGGGTTGTAAACCTATTATTGTGGTGAATTTCTGTTAATAACAAAGCATTAAACATTTTATCTAAGAATAAACCTTGTATAACAAAAAATTCGTATTTTATCGGAATTTTCTGCATTATAATTTTAACTAATTCCAAACACTTAGGAGAGAGGAACATTATTTTGACAATTTTTTGTGCAAGGGAACAGAATAAAAAATCTAACTGTCCCAGCAAGGACTCGAACCTGGATCTCCTGCTATCCGGGCCGGTGCGTTTTCCATTTATGCTACCGAGACAAGTCTAATAAGTTATTAAATTCCCCGCACTAGTGTCGAGAGTCTAACATTATGAACATTATTTTGGTATCGAAATATTCTAAGCACCCATGCTACGGGGCAGGCATTTATTCCGCAAAAAGCCACTTAAAAAAAAAAAAAAAAAAAAAAGGGTTAGCTTTTCTTTTTCAGTTGATCAAATTGGTGGCACAAGAACCCGGAGCACATGCATCACCTCGGCTTTGCCGGTACACACCTTGCTTTATTTCTTATCTTTAAGGCTTTCATATTGAATAATTTTACCAACTTAAAGTAAGTGTTTTAATTAAAAGTGGATAACATTAAAAGAAATAGAAATTAACATAACTTGCTTATCCATCAAATTAGTCACGTATTAATATAAACACTCATTTTCCCTTAGGAAATCAAATGAAAGGGTCAAATGCAATCCTATAAAGTTAACGCTTTGGGAAATTTTCTGTAATTTTTTCCATGGTACAGTAAGATTTGCATCCATATGTTCCTTCAGTAGATTTGGGAAACAAATTATTTAAATTTCGTTAGTTTTACTATAATAAATCATTAGAATCTAACATCATTGCAATCTAATACATTTATGTAGTTATTAGTTTTTTACAGAACAATTAAAATAATAATTCTTAATGCATTTTGAAAACCATCCATTCTAACTATTTTAACCAGTTAATGATATTTTACTTAAATGTAATATTAAATCCACTGTTGTGGAGATGACAACAATATTTGGTTGGATGAAAAAAAAATAAAGAAAAATTGTCTATTAGACTAAATCCTGAAAAATTAGACAGATTCTNAGCAGGGGATCCAGGTTCGAGTCCTGGCTGGGACAGTTAGATTTTTTATTCTGTTCCCTTGCACTAAAAATTAAATAAACTATAAAATTAAAGCAATAATAAAATAACCAGCCAATAATTTTGGAGTATTTTATTTTTCTTGTCCGAAACCCTGACAAATTTCTCCAGTCTTTATTTCAAACAATTAAAAAAGTGTATATGTGGTTTCATAGGTCTAACTTTAACTTTCAAAGAATCTAAACTTTTATATTTCTGCAATTCCTTCTGCAAACATTCCTCAAAGTCAAAACAAATGAGTTTGTAGGATTTCTCAATACTCTTATGTTTTTCATTCCGCGCCTGACTTTTGTTAAACCTTCATCTCAAAATTCATCCCTTAATTCATTCTCACTACAGTTAGACAATTCAAAAATAGATAAACTCTACCAGTGTGATTCAGGAATTATGTGCGCGAAATTCAATTGGAACATTTTAAAAATGCGTTTAGTAAATTAATCACTAATATATAATCCATTTCTATAAATTTTATTATTTAAGGAAGGAGAACAACATATGGTTATGTATATAATTATTCAATAAAAATTATTGTTTAAAATTTTTNTTATTCTTAAAGTAGCAGTCATTTAACTGTCAGTTGGTTTTCTCACCCCATGATTCAATACGAAACAGTGACGGAATTATATAAATAAAATAAAAGTCCGTCAAACAGGAGCAGAGGAATTTAAGAAATTTTTTCTTGTTTCGTGAGATATAAATATGAATAAAAGATGAAATTTAATTTACAAACGGAGAGAATGATGACCTAAAAATTGATGAGTTCAAGGTATAAGTTCAAGGTATAAGTTCAAGTTCAAGGTATCCTTTTGTCTGGCCGGTAAAGAAGAGAGGGAAGAAGCGCTCACCTATTGTAGTTAAATTTGTAAATTCAGTCCTTAAGGAGCGTTTTCGTAATAATGTTATAGAATATGAACATCTGAAAATTACATTTTACACCTATTATGCTCTACAAATTTTTTCGAAATTCAATTAACAATTATAGTATTGTGATTATAATATTTTTTCCTCCTCTAAAACCCCCCTTTTCCTGCAAATGGCTTTAATCAAAAACTAATTCTTTCAATATGCGTTTTTTTAGTGATGCAATTTTGTAATAATTAGTTTTAGAATTGCAAGAGAATAAAAATATTATAAAATTACACTGAGATGATTTTAGTTGGGGTTCGGTCAAGGTAGATCCAAAAAACACAAATTTAAAAAATGTATTTTTTAATAAAGGATTATCTGCCAACGTTTCGGCTTACNTAAAGAAAATCGCTAAAGCTAATAAATTCGCATTTTTTTTAGTTTAATGACAT
Organism: Oncopeltus fasciatus; assembly: GCA_000696205.2. Taxonomy (NCBI): domain Eukaryota; kingdom Metazoa; phylum Arthropoda; class Insecta; order Hemiptera; family Lygaeidae; genus Oncopeltus; species Oncopeltus fasciatus. Next base: position 496,495 of record KZ807075.1, read on the forward strand.
TTTACTCTTTGTGGGTTCATTGCGTTCAAAAAAATTGTTAAGAACAAAAAGTATTACATGCTTAAAAAGAGAAATAAATAAAAATACTAGGCGCTGGAGTGATTTTCATATTATGCATGTGAATGCCAAGTCTATTTCGGAATACTGCTTATTTAGTTTGTCTTGAAATAACATAAGATTTGCAGTTTTCGGTTGAATGATGTATTAAAGAACACAATAAAAATATATGCTGAAGATATTACTAAGACTAAATAAAGCCACTCACTCAGTTCTCAGTTCATCACCTCTAAGTTATAAAAAATAAATATACCCGATAGGTGAATGACTGGTGTTATCTGAAGTGCTCAGAGCGACAAGCAATATCGATTCTTATAATAATTATTAATAAATTCTTAATTTTTTTGTCAGTAGGCTTTCTCTCAAAGACCCGGAGGATAGTTATATTTGAGATATAGGTAATGCGTAAGTCATCGACTGAAATACTTAATCACTTATATGAGTTTTATCAATAAATTGGCGGATCCCACCTATTTGAGAGGCAGTCTTTTTTTAAAATTCTTATCGAGGGGAACACAAGCGATAGTCAGTAGTACTAATATCTCACGGATACACTAGCCCCACGACTATAGCGCCCCTTGGGAGGAACGTCGGAACTAATAGTTCAGAAGAAGGTCTTAAAGAAGAATACAATACCATTGGCGCTTGAAAATTATTAATTAATTAATTATTACATAAATTTATGTAATAAATAATGATATTTAATTAGTAGTTTGGGATTCATTTGATGACAAATTTAATTAGGAAAGTTACAACTTATGGCTGTGAATCTAAGAAACAAGTTTAATCGAAAAAGAGCATAAGTTAAAAATAGTTAATTATCGCTAGTAAAATCTAGTATTATGTATAATAGTTATTATTTTTTACGTGCGATAAACGACAAAATATATTTTTCCTTTTTTTTTTCTCTGGTGGAGTCGTACCACGTGTATGCTAAGTAGGAAACTAGAGAGACTTTAGAGACAATCAGTCATACGGTCCCTTTGTGAGGGCACCGTATATAATGCATATTCCTCTTGTCAAGAGTGAGTTCATGCTCATTTTGCCACGTGAAGCCATTACTACAACAGTCTATTATGCAGTTACGTCGTAATTAACTCGTCCTACATGAATCTTCATTCTAATTACTACATATCCCTTTAGTAAAACCTTATCCTGGAAAATACGATAATATTTGTATTGTAAACTCCATATACTGAAGTGTTTCAGTGTCTCAGCTATAGGGATATCCAAATAGTTCAGCCTGATTTCGTTTTACTTCATGCTAAACTATAAATTAAAATAAAATGGATCTCACGGACATAGGAACAAATTTCTTCAACTTATTCAAACATTTTCAACATTCTAAAAGCCATTAGCCATCCTTCTCCATAAACTTGTCAAACATTTTTCCCAGTTCCAAAGTTACCTATTCCCAACAATACCCTTTCTTTTTTCCTTTGTCCTTTTTATTGCCCTCCTTTTGAAACAGGCCGCTCTCCCTTTGTACCTTCCGCCTCTTACCTTACCCCCACCCTTCCACCACCCACGGTGTCTGTGAAATGAAAAATGAAAAATTATTGAAAAGGAGAGTTTTTTGACCGTAGATATTATTCTGAGATGATTTTAGTTGGGGTTCGGTCAAGGTAGATCCAAAAAACACAAATTTAAAAAATGTATTTTTTAATAAAGGATTATCTGCCAACGTTTCGCCTTACATTGTAAGCCATCTTCAGGGCTATCATGAAGATGAGAGAGGACGTCCTGTCCTTGGGTCTTGTTTAGATTAGGCCCGCCAGTTACTTTATCTAGTAACAGTTACTTATTGATAAATTAAAAAACATATGATTTATTTAATAATAACTTTTTACACATAACCAAAAACATTATCATACTTTTAATCAGTTCCTCCACGTACCTCTGGAGGCCAAAATTCTACTATGTCCTTAAGGATTATATCAAAAACGTCTTCATTTGAGCTTCTCTGCCTCCACATATACTCACATAAATAGGAGTCTACCATAGAGCGATGTGTCCCACATTCCTTTTTGTTTCTTCTTTTGGATTTGGCCCACATAGACTCAACTCTTTGAGTGTGAGCACCGGTCTCTTGGTCCACGAAATGTTTGGAGTGATTTACAATAAAATTCATGTAATCCTTTCCAAATATTTCTTCTATCCCACTATATGACTTCCACATGTCAGACATTATAATGGAACCCGGTCTAATTGATGTTTTTATGCACTCCTCCAAGGTTTCTCTTGTCCTATCGAGCACTGTGTACAAAAAACACTCTTTTGTCTCACGACAGATCCCGCGCAAACACCCATTGCTGTGGATAGGTTCGTCCTACATTATACTTTCGACGAGAAAAACAGGACTCGTCAATCTCAACTGTCAGTCCTTTCCCTCCAATAACCATTGGGTTTTTCATCAAACTAGCAGCGCACACCTCCCGCAGATAATTTTTCCAATCAACAATTGTAGCAGAGCTCATATTGAGCTCTTTTGAACAAAATTTAAACGTTTTATACTCCTGTGCCCATGAGTAAATGAATAAAAGGGCTTTACTTAACGGTAACCTGCTGCCACATAGCCATGTACCTGTATACATGCCACATTCATACCGGCATTCTCTTTTGTTACACCTATATTTTTTCCTTTCTTCGTAAAATTTCATAATGTGGCCTTTTTTACAATGTCTTTCCTTAGGTAGAATTCCTCTTTCTTCAAAAAAAATCCTGGCTCGTTGTTCTTCTTTGCATAAATCGTAAACATAAAAAAAATTCATTTTGTAATACTTTTATAACCGCAATTACACAAACAATACTTAATTAAATAATATTTAAACATGTGATTTTATTTCTGTATAAAATGTCAATATAAAATAACTGGCGGGCCTAATCTAAACAAGACCCCAAGTATTGACAGCATATTAACAAATCATCACGATTTTGATTATTCCTCGTAATTTCATCCGAGGTCTCAAAACACATTTCTTGCATACGCGGTCCGTGTACCTCAGTCATGGAATTCCTCTTGGTTATTTCTCAATAGCACATTCCTCAAAAATTGTCTTCAGAAGAACCTCGTGTCCGTTTGACAGCCTGTAAATATATATATTCTTCCTCTGGTTGAGATTTATTTGCAGCATATTTACCAATCATTCCGACTCTCAGCATTCCTCGTCACACACGCACACAAACAATCTTTGTTCAATTTAATATAACTCTGATAGGGTAGGGTGAGGAATTAGGAAAATCCAATACATCTGCATACTCCTAGCTGACTAGGTATGGCACTAGGGCTAGAGAACCGTCTGTCTTGTGCGGATCCAATATAGTCGTCTGGTCACAATCAAGGAGAGGCTTATCGCCGACTGAGTAAAGCTTCACTTGTGCGCGAAGGCTCAATTTCCGCAAGGCCTTTGCCTGTAGCAGTCGTCCACACTTGCACGAATTCTACCTGAGGCTTCCTTCCTTACAAATTGGAACTTTTTCCTGCGCCAGTTCCGGCTCGAGGCACCTGGAGATTATATTTTTGACAACTCCACAACAATTCTAGATTAAAAAGAAAGTATTTATGTAAGAAAAAGAAGGAAATATCTTTTAGTAAGGAATTTTTGTTGGGGTTCGGTCAAAGTTGATTCAAAACAATACAATTTTTTTTAAAAAATGTGTGTTTTTTATCATCTGCCAACGTTTGGCAGATCCATTGAGTAGAATTCGTTTCCCCTTTAGTTAAAGAGCCGTCTTCATTCCGAAGAGCTTTTTTGACTCATGTTTGGCGAACAACTACAGGTAAAGTGGGCAAACTCATTACAGTTTCTTTTTTAATAGATCTGATAATTCATAAATACTACAGCTATTTTATTATTTTTCTTAATAATATTATTACTAGGATTTTTAGTTGTGTATTTTATCAGATGTGTTTGATGATTCTTACATTGAAAGCCATCTTCAGGGCTATCATGAAGGCGAGAGGGGACTTGTTGCCACCTGGATCAAAAGATCATGATTGAAATGTACACACACACATTTTTAATCAACCTTGGTCTATCCCCAAGAAAAATTCTCTACTAATAAACTCTACGGTCAAAAACTCTCTATTTCAACATATCTCTTTTATTTATTCATTTTTCATATATTTATGAAAAAAACATTAATTAGATCAGCCAAGTGTAAAAATTAGAATATAAAGAACAAATTTTATGAATAAATTAATTTTTTTTTCAAAATTTCAGTAGCATATCAAACCGAAATATGCTAAATGTGAACTAAACATGAAAAGTTAAGTAGAAGATAATGAAATTATTTTTAAATGACTAATTATTTGTATTTAAAAATTGTAGTATTTTCAGATAATATACTCTCGAAAGTTTTAGTACTATAAGATAAAATAATATATTTTATTACTGTTATTTTTGTATAATAAATTCACATATTGAAGAAAAAAGTCCATAGATTCTCACGCCTATCATACGAAATGACATCATATTTCATATTTTGTTTAAAGTTTATTCGCTAGGAAGAAAAAAATTCAAAATTTTATGTACAAGTTTATTAAATTCAATTATTCAAATATTCATATGTCAACGGCCATATATAACTTTTTTTTTTTTTTTTCGCATCCCTTTAACTATTTTTAGGTCATGGAAGGAAGGAGAACATCCCCTAGTAACATACTAGGTGGCCTAACTTCCTCAAACATCCATGGCACGGTATGATTTTATTTATCAACAAAAGCCTGTTTTCCTCGGACGGGACCTAAATCCAAACCTCTCGGCGTCCTTATATTTAATCGATCAGTAACTATTACAATTATTTTATATGTTTGTCGTATTTGTATAAACAATCAATACAAACATATCACTATAAATACACGTATTGTATATTATTAGTGATTCTCGATATAATAAAGACAAATAGAAGAGCGGGATGTCACTGCGAGTTCTGCTGATTAAAATTTCTCGAAAATCAATTTTTAAATTTAATTTCTACTTAAAGAACAATGTACATTACACTTTGATGATTCTGAGAAATAATTGTTTCATATGTAACGGTACTGAAACATGAATTGCCCATGTCTCAGAGCTAGCAATTGAAATTTTATTTAAATGTATTTTAACATTAAAAAATGAATTTATATTGAAGGAGTGCTAAATTATTTTTATTTTAGTTCTGTACTAATAAATAATAATAGTAAAAGCTATTGGATAATTTATATTTTAAATTTTTGAACGGATTGCCCGTATTAGTCATGATATTTGATGTAGAATAAATAAAATAAAACAAATTTGTAAAGGTACGAAAAAGAAATAAAAAAAAAGGTATGTATCAACATAGAAATGTAATTTGTAATGTTAGGTTTTTAGCTTTAAACTTTCACATACATAATGATCTGAGTATGATCTTAGATGATTTCGTTCTTTGAAGAAAATTTAGTAAGGCGGACATTTTCTATTTTGGTTTCTCCAAATAGTAATGAATTAGAAATAGTTCTACTTGAAATCCGTTCCTCCAACCCTCACCCCCACAAAGAAAAGACAATACTTTGCTGAACTATATATATATAAATGGCTTAAGGCTTTATTGACTCATGGTGAACCACCCTTAAGGTAACTGCATGAATAAGTATGCAACATCTGTAAATTTCACAGGCAATTTTGGCGTTAATGGTGATTGATAGAAAGTGTACCGCAGCGGTGCACCAATCAACATTCATGAACTGAGAATCACCGAAGTTGACCAAATACATTCTTGACTTTTGCTGGATGGAAACTAATCGTACCGCAGCGATGCACCTATCATCATTCATGAGCAGAGAATCACCGAAGTTGACCAAATACATTCTTGACTTTTGCTGGATGGAAACTAATCGTACCGCAGCGATGCACCTATCATCATTCATGAGCTGAGAATCACCGAAGTTGACCAAATACATTCTTGACTTTTGCTGGATGGAAACTAATCGTACCGCAGCGATGCACCAATCAACATTCATGAACTGAGAATCACCGAAGTTGACCAAATCCATTCTTAACTTTTGCTGAATGGAAACTAATCGTACCGCAGCGATGCACCTATCATCATTCATGAGCTGAGAATCACCGAAGTTGACCAAATCCATTCTTAACTTTTGCTGGATGGAAACTAATCGTACCGCAGCGATGCACCTATCATCATTCATGAGCTGAGAATCACCCTAGTTGACCAAATTCAATCTATTTTGTAAAAAAAGGGGTGTTTTTCCTCTAAATATTTGTTGTTTACTGAGGGAGTGGTAAGGAGACTGTAGAAGAGGTAGTGGTTGAAGTAGAGTGACGAGGGTTGGCCAAGAAGTTTGACTTGAAGTAGCCGCTTGTCACTTTAATATTTAACTTCCCTCTTCCCTTGTTTCCCTACCCTCTTTTCGTCCTCAGACCTTCTTTAATTCTTTCTTTACTAAAAGAAATGTAATTCTTCATTGCGAATCAAGAGTTTTTCCCATAAAAGTTCTGTCCTTTCCAGGAGAAAGTTTTAAAAGCACAGAATAAGTAGGTATTTTAGCTATGATTTAAGACAGATGTCTTCATTATTTTTTTCAGTGTCCCCAGAAAACATCAGGTGGCTGTTATAATATTTTTTAAATTGCTCTGCAAACAGCTCTTGATAAAATGGCTGTTAAATTAACAGTTTTTCTTCTTGTACAGCAGTATCTCATTAGATACAATAAATGCAATGGAATAAAATAAACAGCTCTTGATAAAATGGCTGTTAAATTAACATTTTTTCTTCTTGTACAGCAGTATCTCATTAGATACAATAAATGCAATGGAATAAAATAAACAGCTCTTGATAAAATGGCTGTTAAATTAACATTTTTTCTTCTTGTACAGCAGTATCTCATTAGATACAATAAATGCAATGGAATAAAATAAACAGCTCTTGATAAAATGGCTGTTAAATTAACATTTTTTCTTCTTGTACAGCAGTATCTCATTAGATACAATAAATGCAATGGAATAAAATAAACAGCTCTTGATAAAATGGCTGTTAAATTAACATTTTTTCTTCTTGTACAGCAGTATCTCATTAGATACAATAAATGCAATGGAATAAAATAAACAGCTCTTGATAAAATGGCTGTTAAATTAACATTTTTTCTTCTTGTACAGCAGTATCTCATTAGATACAATAAATGCAATGGAATAAAATAAACAGCTCTTGATAAAATGGCTGTTAAATTAACATTTTTTCTTCTTGTACAGCAGTATCTCATTAGATACAATAAATGCAATGGAATAAAATAAACAGCTCTTGATAAAATGGCTGTTAAATTAACATTTTTTCTTCTTGTACAGCAGTATCTCATTAGATACAATAAATGCAATGGAATAAAATAAACAGCTCTTGATAAAATGGCTGTTAAATTAACATTTTTTCTTCTTGTACAGCAGTATCTCATTAGATACAATAAATGCAATGGAATAAAATAAACAGCTCTTGATAAAATGGCTGTTAAATTAACATTTTTTCTTCTTGTACAGCAGTATCTCATTAGATACAATAAATGCAATGGAATAAAATAAACAGCTCTTGATAAAATGGCTGTTAAATTAACATTTTTTCTTCTTGTACAGCAGTATCTCATTAGATACAATAAATGCAATGGAATAAAATAAACAGCTCTTGATAAAATGGCTGTTAAATTAACATTTTTTCTTCTTGTACAGNGAATAAAAATACTTTCTGATTGCTGCTTTTTGGCCAGGCGTTTGAGGAAAAATGGAAGGATTTGGAATGAACCATAACTTGAGGCAAAGTAATGGCTCCTTCCAAATAAAATTATTCCATTTAATCAAGCGAAAAATTTGACATTTTGTCCACAAGCACCTTTAATGAAGAATAAAATTAATTTTTCCTTTCAAATAATAACTGTTTAGAAACGATAGTAAACTAAAGCATATTAACTTAATAATATTTTTTTTAAAATCCATATTTGAAAGCTAATAATTTAATCATCATTATAAGCTAACATATGTGAACAAAAATCGTTAAAATTAATTTAATGAAAAAAAATTATATTTGCAAAAGATTTAAAGTAAGTATTTTGTTTTTACACGTTCCATGTGAGTATGCCTATATAGAGCCATCTTTAAATGTATGTGATGACTACATAATAAATGATTCGTCCGAGATTTCCATAAAGCCATTTATTTAGGTAGTGAAATGATAAAAAAATAAAATAATTATTACAGTCAGTGACTTTTCTTTAAAAATAAGTTGCTAAATTTATGGGAATAATCGTTCCTCAAATAATTAATGAATTTGGAGCTAGTATCACACAAAATGGATGGCTTAGATTGCAAACTGATTCATTTTAATTTCCCCGCTGTGCTGGCCTAAGAAAAATCATGGGTGAAGATATTAATTGTTAGCTTTAACATAGCTTAACAATATCAATAAATGAACGCATTTAAATAATCTAAAAGGTTATTTTCACTACCAATGAATATAGAACTATCATACCTTCTATTATCCGTCTTCATTGGTTTCTGCAAACCATCTTCTGTTGGCGAGCGCTTTCGGACATTGTCCATATTCTTGGCCGAATACTTGTGTTCACAGTCACTGTCTGTATTCAACTAGATAATTGGTGTAGACACTTCTAAATGGACACGAAACTGAAACTGCAGAAATTTGACGTTAGATCAGCAACAGTAATATTTTGACAAGGGTCTGACAGTCTTGGAGGGTAAGATCCAAGTTGGTTTGAGCGTCGGCGGATTGATCAAAGGTCCATAATCTTGGCAACATAGATCAATGGGATGAGTAACGCCAAGTTAAGTGGTCAATTGTAAGAGTCAACAGGAAACAGTGCTTGGCTTCCGTCAACTATTACAATAGCTTCTTCTAACGTAATCGAAAAATTCAGACAGAGAATGATAAAAGTCAACCATTTATATAAACTACAACAAACAGATTAAACATTGTACGAAAAAAAAATTCTTAATCCCTAAAGGACTGGCAAAATGAGACATATCGTTTAGCATTTTCTAAAAGAAAATACGATTTAGATAGTATTATAAGTATATATTGTTGACAGTTACATATACTTTGTGTGAAAACAATTTTTTTAAAAACATTTTCAAAAGAAACGGGTTTACATATGATTAATTCTATTGAAGATAGATAATATTTTTAAAACGGTAGATATAGATATCTTAAAGCAAGAGCTAGATCTTCTGATATGAAAATCAGTAAATACAGTGATTTTTGTTTGAGGAGTAGACTTTATTTTGCTGACTGGAGGCTTTGTGTGAAAAGTGAGGCAGATGGCTATCAGAAGAAATCAGTCATGCATATTTATTTCTTCGTTTAACATATCTCGCGGAATTGAGTTGAGGGATTCAGGATTCATGACAACTTAAAATGAATTTAGTTGTGTTCTTATGCAGTTTACATGTTTTGAAAATAATCATTTTATTTACTTAATTTATTTTAGTTAAATTATGCCAAAAGGAAACACAAACATACAACAATTTAACAATTTTTAGTGCTAGGGAATAGAATAAAAAATCTAACTGTCCCAGCCAGGACACGAACCTGGATCTCCTGCTATCCGGGCCGGTCCGTTTTCAATTTACGCTACCGAGACAAGTCTGATAAGTTATTAAATTCCCCGCACTAGTGTCCTGGCTGGGACAGTTAGATTTTTTATTCTGTTCCCTTGCACTAAAAATTGTTAAAATTTACGTGGGATTAAATACCACAAAAAAAATATACAACAATTTACTTTATTTTTTATGTTTATGATGAAATTTAGAGGCTATTATTATAACTCGTATAAGTACGATCCGAATAAAACTTGGTTTAAAAATAATGATATTAATTTTGTGATCTAGAAAATTAGAAATTTGGATTCGCTTTAGTTTTTAATATAAAAAATGTAAAAACAAAATTTAATATATAATTTTGCGTTCAGAAGAGGTTAGTCAAGGAGTCAGTCGGAAATTAAAATTGGTTTGTAAGCAGTAAAGTTTTTATTTTTATTTTCACCAACATTTTGGCCTAAATTTATGGCTTTCATCCGTGCAAATGGGGGGGTTGGGAGAGAGAGACTTGCTCTACGGTACCTAAATCATGACTGAAGTCGTGTTAATAATTAATTTTTTCCTGAAAATACCAGATCTAATAATAACCTTCCTATTATTGAAGCTAATCTAAAACTTAAATATTCTAGTAATAAAGCAAGGAAAAATGAAAACATGTTATCATATTTAACATTATTCTTGATGAATTACCAAATGAAACTAATATGAACTCTGCTGGGAAATCTTTCTCGAGTGAAATACACGAGGATTTAATGTATGCATTGGAAACCCCGCCCTCCTTCTCTCATATTATGATAAATCGCCGGCAAAACCAATCAGATATATTCCAAAATATATGTGGTACTGCCGTAATTGCATTCGAAAACAAATATTTTACAAGAAAATTGAAGATAATAGTTTTTCTGGATACTTTTCCCAACTTCAAGAGGTAAATTGGTTCTGTTTCAACGAACAATATTCAAAGTTATCTGAGGATCATGGCAGAGACAACTTCTTTAATGATTTATGGTTTAGAGGTAATTTAAGAATGTTAGTTGCTCTTCAAAAATTATTTTTTCGAAATCATTGAGTTATCAGCTGATATACACAAATTCATTTTTGAATGTATATGAAAAATCATACATTAATTTATTAAAATTTTTTAAGATTTAATAAAAAGAGAGATATTGTAAAATCTATCTATTAGGGAGATATGTCATCTCCCTAATCAAAATATCTCAAAAACCCATCCTATTTTATAATTTTTTGTGTTACGTAGTTCTTAAATGCAGAAATCTGTTAATTTATGGATAGCCGTTTTTGAATAATTGTTGGTCAAAGAAAAAGCACACAAACAATTTAAAAACTACCGGTTAACGGCACCGCATAGGCTACGACCAGCCCGACGCACTGCTGTGTGACCGGTACGCGATCTGCTACAGAAACACACAGACACAGACGGAGACCAACTTATCACTGACTTGGGGGGCCAATGGTTAGCTGCATCAGGTACGTGTCGCGAAGAATCTAGATGTGTCTTTAGGGATATCCAAGTAAGCTTCCCTTCCAAGACAGAGGAAACATCTGCAACCTTCAAAATTGCCCCCTTCCCGAACTGGTCTGGTCTTCACCAACCTACTTCCCTAGTACTATCATACCTTCTATTATCCGTCTTCATTGGTTTCTGCAAACCATCTTCCAACCCAAACCAATGAAGACGGATAATAGAAGGTATGATAGTTCTATATTCATTGGTAGTGAAAATAACCTTTTACCATAGATTATTTACTTCCCTAGTCTTTAACAACATTTTTACTTTTTTCCTTATAGCATTCAGTATTAAATGTAAATTCTTATTATTATCCCGACTGGTTTGCATAATATCTCTGCCTCTTTAGACTACAGGGACAACCCTTATCTAACCCCGCTAATGTGTAAACCAGCTAGAAATGAAATAGTTAAGGTTATCTCACTCATTAAAAAGGGGAAATATCCATATCTTAACACGCCTCACATGACCTTCTGAAGTGGGATGCCTCGGCATAAGTGGATTTGCTGTCAAGTTTATTTGATAAGGTTTGGGAATCAAAAGAGGTCCTAGTGAACTGGAAGAATGACAAATTGTCAATTTCCGAAGAAAGGAGACAGGACACAGGGTAACAGCTTGGAATTATCCTAATTTTCGTTGTTTTAAATAAAAAATAGTGGAAACATTTTCTTATTGTAGTTTAATCTCTGACTGACAAAAACATGTTATTTAATGTATAAAATTGTCCTACAAAACGTTTTAGAATTAATTTTCATTATAGTATTAATTGTGCAAACGAAAAATTAACTATTTTTATTTCCAAATAATCAAATAAAAATGTATTTAAGGTAATTAAATATGTATAAATGCTAGCTGTGCGCAGAGTGTAAAGGATATAATCGAAGGTAGTATCCTGCACAACTCTTTCTCTAACCTTGTAGAGATGAGACTATAATAATACAAGATAATAATAATAAGATAATGCTTAGGCTATTAATAATCAAGCATTAGACTCACGTCCGAGTGTGATACTGTACTCCAAACCTTGTAAGTGTGGATAACCTATTTCTGAGTCCTAACTCGTTATTAAGAATGATGTTCATAAAGTTGAAGAAACACTAAATTATTTTCAGAAAGATTTCCAAGCACCAATAGAATGATAGTAAACATTTTAGAGAGAAAAGGGAAGTGAATTGTGCAGGGAATGCTAAATAAAAGTCTATTTAAATAAATATTTCATTCTTAGGGCGTTGGAACAGGATACGAGAGTTGAAAAGATTGTGGCGAAGAGATATACGCTTGGGAAACTATAAAATAACGTGCATTGTAAGCGAAGCACAAACATTGAGAAGTTACTGCATTTCCTAAGGGGTGGGTTTATGCATCAGTGAGAAGAAAAGCGTTATGAAATGGTATTTATACTTTAAATTTGATATTTGAAAAGTTCTTCTACAATTAAAACGAACCTCTGAGGGCCAACTGAATCAAAAATACTAACACAATTCTTGCCATAATTCTCGAATAACATTTAATTTCTTACCAAATCGAGAGTTTCTGATCGTGGAGATTATTAGCAAATAATTTGTTGGGTTTCGTCAAGATTGATTCAAACAAACAGAAAAAAGAAAAAAAAACGATTAAAAAAATGTATTTCTTATTATCTGCCAACGTACATTGTAAGCCGTCCTCAAATCTGTTGAAATTAAATGTCATAAGAAGACGAGAAAAACAAAAATTATAATATGATTTAAATTATTATCACATAAAATTTTACTTCACTAACAGTAATAAGACATGAAATTCTTAAGATATGTGAAGAAAGTTCACCACCACCTACCTATCATGGTTTGGATCAACCATGACCTAAGCCCAACAAATTCTTTACAAATTACTTCCTTACTGTTTAGTATAACAAATTTTAGCACTAATATTTTCATGAATGAGCAAGAAAGAATTATAGAATAGTTTATGTGATAATTTTTTTCAATGTTAATTTATAATGACTCATAAGAAGGTAAAAATATTTTGTTTTTGCTCATGATTATATAAGCAATGTTAATTTGTTCATAAAAATGTTATAATAATAAAGAAGTGTGTAATACAGACAATTATAGAGAAATTCCATAAATTATATTTGTGTAGCTATTGAGGAAAGGGAATTATTACATGGAGCCAAATGGAGAGGAGCATGAAAAAGATTATTCTTTCTTCCTTCCCGCTGTCTCTATTTGTGGCTCCCCCCCACCCCTTAATAGTCGTCCCTTTTTCTTCCTTCCATTGTCTTCCATTGATGGTTTTCTTCGTGATTTTCTTATTGACTCGGGCCAACCCCCTAACCCCAGCTGCCTTTTGATGCCTGCCATGTCCTTCTCCTGAACATCCTGAATATCCTCCTGCCTTCATTTTAAATTATTTTTTATAAATTAGAAATATATCTATATCACGAGTATCGATATCCTATTAAGTATCCATTTGATGTCATTAGGATCTATATGTTATTTAAAAAAAATTTTTTTTTTTTTAAGTTCCTTTTGCTTTAATGATTTCCAGAAAATATTAGAGATTTTATTTCAAGCATAATTATTCAGTGGTCACTGCCCAATATTTTGGGTGGAGACCTCATCTAAGAGATTTTATTACTCATGTTTGAACTGCAAAAGGTTAAGTCTACTTTATTAGTAGGGTTTTGTAACTAATCTAGTTATTACAACAGGTTCATTTGTAAGTGAAAGAGAGAAATGTAATTCGTGGTTAATTATTGCACCTTTTGGTAAATTCTCTGTTCTGGCATTGAATGAAAGGCATTAAAATCTCTCCCAATGAGAACATAATAATCGGGAGAAATATTACCTGAGGACAATTTTTATGGCTATTTCAATTGGCCTGAGATCATGCATATCAATTTTTTCAAAATTAAGTGATGTAAGGAAGAAGATTCCTATTCATCTCAATTTTTTTTTTTTAATTATATGATAGTTGCTTGAATGACAAGTTTTTAAATTATTAAACTGTCTCTTGTAACAAAGCAATAATTTTAAAAACTATGTAATTTCTGAAATTTACTATAAATATTGCAGCAATTATGTTGTATAATTTTTATTTTGTTAATGCAAATAATTTTCTATTATGGATCCTTTCTATGTAGCTAAAAAGTTATTTTATTTATTTTTATTTATTATTTAATTATATGTTAATATACTTCTGATTGCATTTAGTTATTTATGATGTCTTAGTGCAAAAAGGATTTAAATGTTTCGATTTATTTTGCAAAGCTACCCTATTTTATTGATTATTTCTTGATTTTCTTGCAAAAAATTAGAAAATTTTCAGTTTCATTAATTTGATCTATTAATGAATTTAACATAATTATATATTTCGAATATGAGGAAATTTAGTGAGAGATTTCAAATTCTAAAGGCTTATTTTATTTATTTATTTTTTTGAGTCTTTATTGAGTTCTGAGTATATATTCAGGAGATCTTTCCTGAAAAGCTTCTTTTTAAGTTTCTTTAAATTCTGACTCTATTTTCTTAGCTTTTCTGAAAAGAAAATTACTAGTACTTTGTAACTGTTTGTGAGTTGTTTTCTTCTACAAAAGCCAGTAAGGTTAATGGATCAAATTTATTAGAATTAATTGTGAGTACCAGGCAAGAGGTGTCTCTATAACTAATAGGTTTAGTTGATTTTTTTTTTTTTTTAATGCTGTTGTTTAATGCACATGCTCTAAAACTTTTTTTTAGGAAATGCGAATATTAGTGGAGATATTTAGGAATGTAAGTAGCAGAGTTGAATAAATTCTCTTGCATATCCAGCTAGCCTTGGGCAAACATCTTTTCTATTCATTGTTTTCTTTTTGAAGAAAATTGATATTTTTTTCTTATATGTTTGTCAGGTGTATTTAATCAAATGTTTTTATATTATTTAATAGGTTTATAAAACAAATATAGAATGGGGTATAATGGGTTTTGTAAAATAAGCAAATAATTTCATTAACATTTTAATTTTCTAACAAAAAGTCATTCTAAAACTAATGTTATAAATAATTACATTGAATATCATGACTTAACAATTAGTTTCTTTAATAAGTTAAGAAATTTTAAAATAACTTATAAAAATGATTGNTAACAGAGGAAAATATTATTGATTGCAATATTAAATTATTAATTATTAATTTAAATAAAACTATTTATATTTAACTATTTTATTATGAATAATTTTCAAAAGTGGGGTGAAATTAGTGTTTAAAATTATTCAATACGGGTTGCTACAATTTCACCAACTGCTTACTATTCGACTAAAATACATTAAATTTAGTTTAGACAGTGATTTAGTGTGGCTTTGGAAACTTTAGTAGCTTACGCTTCTTACAATATGAAACACTTGTGCCTCGAAATAAAGATATGCGAGAACATCTAAGTGTTCCACTAAAAGTTACTGACAGAAAGAGCTTTGCCTGGAGAAGCCATTGTATGAACGTAAGTGAAGGTGTACCACCATGTTCTTTGATCTTGAGTAGGACACAAAGCCTTGACGAATTCCCTCTGCTCTTCTCACACTCGCCTGAGTTTTCTTTGATGAGCGTCCACTAGCAACTCACCAGAGGAAAATAGAGTTCTCCAGCTTTTCCTAGACTGGCCTCTGCTTTTCCGCCCCTTACGTGCAACGTCAAAGACTTCTTCAAGACACTGTCATTCGACAAGGTTTTAGGCCACATCCACTTCCACCACCTAAACCCAATTTTGTCTTAGATGAAAGGTGAAGTTGAAAAGAATATTTTTATGTGTTGCGAGAAATTTTGGTGTTTATGGTGTCAAAGTTTAAAATTTAAGTAACCCTCAGAATTTTATACTGATATATTTCAATGATTCTATCCCTCACTTTAAACTGAATATGGATCAGAACTGAGTTGACTTATAATTTTTTGTTTCACAAGATCTATAATAATTAATTTTATTAATTAATATATCAAATAACTAGTGACCAATATCTGGTCGACTACCAGTTCTTTTAGGATGCACACTGGGACCAATGTTATTTATGATCAATAGAACTGATATTGTTGCTTTATCTCGAAAGAAGTAAATCAATTTTCTTTACAGATGACGTAGTGGTGCTTTATGGAAGATATGTTCATCGAAGATTGTGGAATTCCTTATATATAGGATTATATGATAAATAATATTTATTATGTAAAAGTGTATTTTTTTTTAAAACTGTGCAACAATTCGATAGCTAC
Organism: Oncopeltus fasciatus; assembly: GCA_000696205.2. Taxonomy (NCBI): domain Eukaryota; kingdom Metazoa; phylum Arthropoda; class Insecta; order Hemiptera; family Lygaeidae; genus Oncopeltus; species Oncopeltus fasciatus. The sequence continues at coordinate 512,870 of KZ807075.1, forward strand.
TTGAAAATATTTCATTGGTTTCCGATAAATTGAAAATTTATACGTAGGCTCCCATGGTCTCAAGAAATATTCAGAAGTTCTTTTTCTAGATTCTTTTTGTCCGTGTCAAAAAGTTGTATTTTCCCGAGCGTGCTGATTTCTTCAGGTTTGAAAGGAGTGTGCGCCAATATACCATTTTCAACTCAGCCCTGAAGAAGCCAACACAGGATGTGCTCGACAAAAAACAACTTTTCGACGCGGTTAAGCCCGGAAAATGATCTTATCGAAAGTTATCATTAATAAAATCAACTAAAGTAGTAGCAGTTACAACTTGGCCGACATTCCACAACACTTCACAACACCATAACTAATACAGTACTAAATGTTAAAAAAATAAATTTACATAAATAATAGTTATTACTAAAATAATAATTTTACTATAATTTGATTCGTACTTAATTTATTTTAAATAAAGTCTTTAAAGAAATTAATATTTGGTAATTAATTTATTTTTTCTCTAAACATTTTAATTTGCACATTATAAATTTTTCTTATCAAAATGTGTCACGTGNTTCTTTTTTTTTTTTTTTATTTGTGTGTTAGCCTTCCATTCAACCACTTAGGGTAATCTACAGGTTGCCACCCCATTTTAAACACCCATGGCTCAGGACAAGCTTCTATATTATAAATAAAAGATTGACCTGGGCGGGATTTGAACCCGCGGCGTCAGGATTACGAGACCCGTACGGATCCCCTGAGCTATCCCGGCGCCCCGAACATTGAATTTTTAAATGGCTAAAATGGGGAAGAACTTTTTTACGGATCTGGATTCTTATGGAAATGTGATATTGATTGTTTGGGGATGCTTTTTGTCAAATTGTATTCTATCTGGAGGATTCGACAGAAAAATATTCTTTATGAATCAAAAGAAAAGTAAGAACCCTAACATCTGAGCTGAAGCTCTGTTCAGAGAGAGAGAAAAGAGTAATTGCTTAAATGTCACGACAAAGCCTTCGGAAGACTCCTTCACTGAAGGTCCAGGAAGAATGACTTGTGTGTCTTTGTTTTCGTTTTATTTGACTGCTACCTCTAAGAAAGGCCGAGAGAGAGAGAGAGAGAGAGAGAGAGAGAGAGAGAGAGAGAGAGGGGGTTTTTAAACTGGCAACACGTTCTCCAGTGTCAACACCTACTTAACATATAAGATCCAATCCTCATCAACATGC
>KZ807075.1:546325-561202 GCA_000696205.2 Oncopeltus fasciatus
TTATAATAATATTTATATTGTAATGAATTATAAAGTAACTATTTAGTATTATAGGATGAAACGACACTATTCTATATATTATTCTAAAATTTATTGTGATTGTGAGGGTATTAATGAGACGAGACCTCTTGATCAAATATAAACAAGCTTCATTTCTCTGGCTGGAAACTAATACGGCATTGTATATATTAATTTTCTCTATTTCAAAATTTCGTGCCATCTCCTGCGATGACTTAAGAATTAACAATTCTATAGCTGTAACTCAAATAAGTTTGACAGACAATTCCATTGTATTCATTGTTTGTAGTTATTGTTACAATCAAAATCGCTAGCTAGAATGCAAATAAATAACATTGGCTGAATAAATTGACACAAAGTAAACAAGAATAGTGAAAATTAAAGACAAATTTTATTAAATGAATCTTAATTAGAACAAGTTGAATAAAACAAAAGCTAAATTTAATTCAAAATAACTTCATATTTCAGTAAATAAGAACAGCTCCATATTGAATAAGCAATTAAAATAATGAAGTGATTTTATAGAAACAACATTTAATTTAAAATGTAAAAGAAAAATAAATAAACACCAAAATATTTCTATAAGGCTGAAATTACTGATTTAAATTAAAATGTTAGAAGAAATGTTTCAGATTAACAGCTATTCTATACACTAGTTATTTATTGTTTGAAAATTCTATAAGGAACACAGTAAGTACCGTTGAGTTTTTATACAAAAGCTAGAAAAGAGAAATATTATAAAATTTACTTTTCATGTAGAAATAACGTAAACAAAGTACATTATTTTATGGAGTGACATGTTAGCAGGTAAATGAATAATAATAAGTTTTTTAATTGTATTTTTAGTCACTAAAAAAGTAAAAATTCACTAGAAAGCACTAGAATTTTATAACATTCTGAATTATGCTGAAGAAATTAGTCAGGGTTTTGGCCAGGATCAGAAAACAAAATACTCCAAAATTGTTGGGTAATTATTTTATTATTGTCGATAATAAATAAAATAATTACCCTATAGTTTTGAAGTATTTTATTTTTTTGATCCTAGCCGAAACCCGGATTATTTCTCGAGCATAATACTCGACTGCCAACGAACCTCTAACCATTGTGAATCATGTTATAAAATTCTAAATAGATTATGACAATGAATTAGATATAAGTAAAGTTATTTCCGGGTTGGACCGTGTAAAGTTTTTGATGGTTGCCGAGCTTTCGCACATCCTGTGATGGCTTCTTCAGGGCTGAATAGAGAATGAGAGCTGTCTCTCATAGACAGCTCTCATTCTCTATTCAGCCCTGAAGAAGCCATCACAGGATGTGCGAAAGCTCGGCAACCATCAAAAACTTTACACGGTCCAACCCGGAAAAAACTTTACATACATCTGATGACTGTGGAAGCCTACGTGAACAAATGAATTAGATAATTAATTGTAGCTTTGAATTTTAACAGCCCATCAAAAGTGGCAGAAAGTTCTGTCTCATGACCAACTAATAGCTATTTGACACTTAACTCAATTGAAGTAATCACCAAGGGGGTTCGGGCGAGGCACAACAAGAAAATGTGTACCTTAAAGATAAGTCTGGCGGATTCCATAGCTTGAGAATAGAAACAACTGGCAGGCGGACGAATCAGCTGTATTGCTACACACACAAAACCAAGGTGTTGGTAAAGAACTATCGCGAAACAACAAGCTGGGGAATCCATCCAAATAGTCCAACTCGTAAAAACAAGAAGGAAGACAAATATGAAAAGGGCAGAGGGCATTGATCAATAAAACTTACTGAAGTATTAACTTGGACAGAGTAAAATAGATCCACGTGGTAAGTTGAATCCTAAGGTCATTGGGCCGGCAGACTTCAGTCAAGAGTCAGAACGTGACCCATATACAAATTCCTCCTTCTTCCAACTCTTTTATTCCTAGCATAACTCTGAAGAAGAGGACAACGCAGTGTGCAAAACCTTCACTTCTATTATTGATGTGGCTCAGTTCGAATGAGTGTTAGAATTGTATTTATCCATTATTTTAAGGTCTTGTTTTGTTTTAGTTAGGTATATGAACTATAATTGGTTAGCTCCAGTTAATATAATGACCAATAGTATTGGATAACGTCTAATCCATTTTAAAATTAAGAAAATGATAAGGAAATGTTAATTACTGATATTATAAGTTTTTTATAAATTTTAATTTAAACCAAAAAGCTGAGCATTCGTTATTAAGGCTACTTTATTCTTATTCATGTGAATTTAAGCCATTCATTCAGGTTATATCAGTTAACTACTAATTTTTATTCTGTAAAAACCAAGTTAGGACAAGAACTAAATTTAAAACAAATTAAGCTTTATATATTCATTCGAATAGCATCAGCTATTGTAGATAAATAATTTTTATGTACGAAAAAAATGAAACCTCCAACATGTTTTTCAAGAACATTTCGCAGGAAATGAGACATCATAATATAACACTACCAACTGTGCCACAGATCTAAATTAGCCACAAATCTATCTATCACACTATCTTGTATTTCATTCAAAACGGAGGGTAATTCATCTATTGTGTAATTCACGAACTATGTACAGACTAGCTTAAACCCAAGACAGTGTTAATCGCATAATAGTTTTTACAGGTAAAACATTATATATATATATATATATATATACGTANAGGTATCTTATAGTTTATAAGGGGATAGTATTCTGCAGTTCAATCTAATCCAAAATACTTGAACTGTGATATTCGTAGCCATATATCTGCTACAAAAAGATTTAATAATGTAATTTTTAAGATTTATTTAATTTTTATTTTTCGGTGTTTATTTTATATTTTAATATTTACGAGTATAAAAAAAATTAATATGCTAAATTTTTCTATATTGAATAAAGATCATGGATGAACTTAATGGTTGTTTTTGAATGAAGGTGATCAACCTATAGATCATATCTATCTCTAAGGCGGTTTTTTTAATAATTCAGAAATTTGGTAAGTATTTAATACTTTTAATTTTTTTTTAAATCCAAAAATTTTGTATTATCACGAATTTAATATAAAAATACGAAATGAAATGCGTCATTTAAACGATTCTTCTCCAAAATATTTAATAATTAAATACCCCTGGTAGTCTTGGAATTCCAAAATGAGCCAGTTCTATCAGATAAAGATTCTCCGTTGAGCCAATAAAAGAGGGGTAGCGAGAGCTAAATTGTGATGGAGGGGGAGCGTGGAAGGGAAGGTATTCGAGGGAGTCGTCGGGGGTGGGGGTGGGGGTTGGGCCACGTCCACACGGTAGCATTTCATCTGTACATTGGGCTGGAATTACGAGAGCCCTAACCACAGCCAGCAGGAATTATTCCCATTTCCGAACCACCTCACTTGCCTCTAAGACTCGGCGTACGCATTGAGTACGGCTGAGAGCGGGATTTAATTCGCCGCTTTACACACATCTTAGCTATTAGCTAATCCCTGCTCTTTGTTTCAGAAGTTGAAGCCAGGCTCATATAATTAAGCAAATTTCCTTTACTTTCAATATATGTGTGTGTTTGTGTGTGTGTGTGTGTATGATAGTGTGAGTATATATTATTCTCAATTAACTCATACAATGAGGCATATCTTGCTTTAGCGCACTTTTCCTTTATCTCGGCTTTACCCTCTGGACTCCAGAGTCAAAGGTCCCAGGTTCATAATTTTCAAAGGGCACGGTTGGTTTATTTCTTTCTGTGCTCCTGTTTGTAAAGAACTAGAGGATTCCTGGTTTGCTTCTGGTACCATTCTTCGTGAATTGGGAAGCAATTAGGCCACCAGAACAGTTCACTGATCACTCGCCTTCTCAGTGGGACTTGGACTGAGAATAAAGATGTGTTTCCTCCATGGGCTTCTTTGACTTATTGTGGGACTGTTTTTTTTTTGTTTTTTTTATCTACTATAATAATTTTTCGAATTACGGTAGAAAAGGATTCATATTAATGAGATTATGTTTGAGGTTGAAGTGATGACAAGACAGAAAGAGCAGGTATAGAAAAAAAAAAAAGGCTTAAAATTTACATGATTAATTACTAGACATTTAAACATTAATTACATGGTAATTCCTAGAGCTTTAAGGAAAATTTGATGAAAAATTTCACCAAGTTTCTATGTTTTGCATGAGCATAATATGTACCTGGTAACATCTCAAGGAAGAATTTTTTCCTCAAGGGTCTTTTGGATAGAGAAAGTCAACAAAGCGTTTGTTTTCGTCGTCGTGACTTTGTCATGGAGTACGCCACGAAAGCAGCGTACTATAATTCCCCCGAAATATATATGAGCCTATCAGATGAGGGCATAATGGCTTTGATATCACGTAAGTTGCAGAAAATCACGGAGCTAAAGGAGATTATATAATATTTCTGCCTTTCAGTAATATGCTCCGTCTAGAAGTGTAGTATTTGGCTTACCCTAATAAAATATAGCATCTTAACATAATTTAATATGTTTGACTAATTTTCGTTTTGTGTCCCAATATTGGAATGCACAGATGCAGGCGGAGTTCTGCTTCCCCCACCCCCATCATTACCCCAACCCCCCTACAGACTTTAAGGGCTGCTCTATCACCGGCACTGTTTTTTTTTTTCTGAGTGTTAACTTCACTTTTCAAGGAGGTCCTCCCTTCAACTTCAGAAAAAACGATAAAAACTAGGTAATCCCATTACTTGCTTCGATTTAGATAATTATAATTTACCATTTACTCCATTTAATTTACGAGAAAAATCAATAAAATAAAATAGATATGGAACTAAATGTTCATTCCTAATTATAGGGAAAAAAATGTGAATGTTCCATTATTGATTTACAACTCATTTTTATATATTTTACTGATGGCACAAAAATTTTTTTTTTAGATTATACAGTTTGTACAGCCAACTTTGAGGAAATTTTACAAAATTCCATATATAACTAAAAAATATTAAGTATCCCTCAAAGATTAGACTTGTTTTTATAAAATTCGAAAAAGACTCATTCAGGACCAAGAGCTTCACCATAGGAACTTAAGACTACCGTAAGTTCTGAAAACATACTTTCTCTCTCTCTCTCTCTCAAAGAATACGTCATCTGTCATCAGGGGATCAAAATAAAATGAAGGGGCACCAAGTGCAGGATTTAATAAATTCTTCGAAATATCTCACCCACTCCTGTGACTCTATATTTCCGATGGGATTTTTATTTAAAGTTTTATTAAATAATTTGAATTATTTTTTGAAAATTTTTTTTGCTACATTACATTTTTAGAATTTGTTATTAAATCGTTCTCTTTAGCTTTAGCTATTTTGTGTTTCATATAACAAGTATTGTTTGACCTCAAGAAGAGATATTATAAGCATTCCTTGTTTCTTTTCCCAAAGAGATTATAGAATATAATTAACCTCACTTGGAGTCGCCGAAAGTCGTTAACTAAAGCTGCTTAGTGGCCGATAACCAATAATCCTTCCCGGCTCTCATATTATTAGGAAATATATATTAGATATGACAATCTATTTATATTTTATTTTAAAAGTTATAGAGTTCAACCACTTTTAGTTGTGACATTATTATTAAATAACCCAGAGAATGGGGACACTGAGAAAAAGATAGTCTGGTTGTTTAGGAACTGTCTGCAGGTACTTTTAATATTATGGTTGATATTGGTTGACCATAAAAAATATAAAGGGTTATTATGACTACCAATATATAGAACTATCATACCTTCTATTATCCGTCTTCATTGGTTTCTGCAAACCATCTTCTGTTGGCGAGCGCTTTCGGACATTGTCCATCTTCTTGGCCGAATACATGTGTTCACTGTCACTGTCTGTATTCAACACATGTGTTCACTGTCACTGTCTGTATTCAACACATGTATTCGGCCACGAGGATGGACAATGTCCGAAAGCGTTCGCCAACAGATGGTTTGCAGAAACCAAGGTATGATAAAAAATATCCTACCATCATGAACGTCATTCGTTAAATTTACATCTGTGTTTCGGCCAGACTGAACAATAAATAAACTTAAAAAATTGGATTTTATTTTATTTATAACAATGTTTCGGCTTAAAATGTAAAATACAAAAATAAAAATAATTTAACACTAAAAAATTCTGTGAATTAGCATGTTATTTTGCTCAATCTCTTACTAAATATGAAGTGATAAACAAAAAAAAAATATTAGCTAGTTATTAAAAAATAAGAATCTAGGAATGGAAGCTAGAGATCTCAGTGTGAGAAACATCTTGTCAGAAGTTATGACCTCCTTGTTAGGGAAAATAAAGACACAGGGGTGGCGCTGAAAGAGTTGTGGGAAGGGTGAGTAAGGGTCAGCCCTCAGATCAAAGGAAGAGCAGGGTTAAGTAGCTAGCGAGGGCCAGCAAGTACTTCAAAAGGAACACTCCACTCGACACATTAACCTGAATTGCATATACTGCAATGGGTTGTTGGGATGTTATCTTTGTCCTGGCTTCCTTTCGCTCAGACAGGGTCACTTGAGGTAGCCACTTTGTTCGCGATCCCATCGCCTCTTGGTCTCTCGAGTGTTTTGCCCATTTCGTGAGACTTAAACATTTTTCCGATCATTTATTAAATGCGCTTTTAATAGTTTTTTCTTAACGGCTTATATGTGATTAACAGTGATTTTTTTAAATTCTTGAGGTACACAAAAAATAATAAACGCAAAATGAATAAAATTAGATGTTTTTTGTTGGGGTTCGGTCAAGGTAGATCCGTCTTCATAATAGCCCTGAAGATGTAAGCCGAAACGTTGGCAGATAATCTTTAAAGAAATTCTCTTTTTTTAAATTTTTTTTTTTTTTTTGGGTCTACCTTGACCGAACCCCAACAATAATCATCTAGTAATAATACCTACGGTCAAAAAACTGCATTTGAGCAAAATGAATATATTTTCAGTATAAATAATATATAAGTTAACACTAATAAACGTTATTGTTAGTGTTAGCATAAAATGTACTCATCGATAAAAGCGCAAAGCTAAACTTAATGAAATTTAAATTCCATACAATTTTCAAGAGAATAAAATCTCATGTGAGAAGGGTGGCATTTTATGCGCCCATCAACTATTGTCAGTGAATTTTTATAATGGGAATCGGGGATGTCCATAGGAAATCGGAGTTATAATAGCTACTCTCGGGGATCAATGTGTGTTTCGACGTTCAATGAATCAAGAGTCATCTATTGTTCGGATACAAATAGCAATCAGTGACAGGGGATTCTGATTTCTTTGTGATGAGCCCTTTCGTTAGTGATGTCCACTCATCAAACTCACTCAAACTCGCCTGACTCATTTTCCTATAAGTTTATACAAAAAACAAACTGCAGAATATCTGTTTTTAATCAATTTTAACCACAGAAGTTAGAATATAAAATTGCTTCGAATTTCAAAGTATATCATGTATTATAGAATTTCCTCATTAATTAAAACTGAGCGCTTTGGAGATCTAGGATTTCGTCTTCAGAGTGCTCATCAGATTCATCAGATTCCAATTTTAGCAGGTGAAAAAGCCTAATACTAGGACACATCAAAATCAACTGTCCCAGCTTGGAAAGGAAGTTTTAAAGACATCTCACTCTAAATAATTTAGTATTATTTTTAAAATGCAGAGCAGAAAATGTAAGGATAAGCTAATAAAAATAATTTAATCTTTTATTCCCTATTCAATCAATTTATTCCTTCAATGAGAATAAACATTTTACCGGCGTTAGGAACAAAAAGTTGACACGCGATAAATAAAAAATAATATTTGACCAAGTGATTTACCGGGCGTATACGGCAATCAGTATGCGCAGGTAATTAAAGAAATGAATAAATTAGGAAAGACGCTATTACTAATATTTTGTTATCTGTGGTCACTTGCAAACTCTTCAGATGAGTTGAAAGTGTAGCGGTATTCTGAAAATGGAACGAAACAAGCCAAAAATGAAAGGTGGTTCTAATTTAATAAATAAATTGGAATTCGTAACAGTTATGAATATTTAGAGGGTGCTCTTTCCCCACAGCTGAAACTCGAGTAACTTCTAGGGGAGATAATAACAACTGTTATTAAGAGTGGACTGAATTCTTTAAAACTGGAATAGTTTTATATTAACAAATAAAATCTGCTAAAATGTAAAATTTGTTCAATGTAGTGACCAGTATTATTATACGTTAAGTAAATCAATTCTGGGATGTCAGCCTATAAAAATGCTGAGCAAATTTTTTTTGTTTTTTTTACTTTTTTAAAAGTTATATTTACCTAGAAATGGCTCAAAATACATACTATAATTGCGAAAATGATATGTGCAGTTATAATTTCATTGAAAGTATCCTAATACCTTCCAATGCAGTTATGGTTACACTTTGAAAATAATGTATATGACAGATTATCCTTACCGTAATGTAATATTCAAAAAATGATTAAAGCAAACACATATTTCAATAAAAAAAAAAGATATGTATCAGAACATTAAAAAAAATATCCAAATCTACCATTTAAGTCAAAATTCAGAAGTTCATGAAGGCTTTAATTTGTAATTTTAAAATTAAGGCTGATTTCAATTATCATTTTCTAATCGCTAAGAATATTAGATTCATTATTATAACTTATATTTTTATACAGTGAAAATTATTATATATATATATATACACACACATAGGGGGCAATTATTTATTCAGTAATTTGAACTATATAAAGGTATACGTTAGTGTTAGTAAATCTGACGAAGAGCAAAAGCCTGAGTTAAATGTATTTAAAAAAAAAAAAGAAAAAAGAAAAAAAAAAGAGCATAAATGATCACAATCACACACACTCAAGCAAACCCACCTAATTTTACATTAAAAATATACTCCAATGAAACTCTTACGCTCACATTTCTACAATAAAGTAAAAATCTATTGCACACATACATATAAATATGTGTGTGCGTGTGTGTATGTAATCTCAACAGACTATATTTTTGGCTTGACTATATGGGATCGATAATGAATTGGAAAATTGTCAGATGTATGCCATAGCTCACAGAGCACCTTAAGCATGCAGGAAATCTACTTAAGGTTCACATTGACTCAAGGTAATACCCTCAAATGAATAATTGTTATGGGAATAAGTAAGGAAGGAAAAATTATGATTACTTTCATTACTTGGAAATTCCGAAGAAATCCACAAAACTATTTCATTTAATCTGGGCATAAATTATTACTTCCCTGGGCCCCACACGGTAAATTAAATGCCCCCCAAAACGAATTGAAGGGGAGGGATCGAAGAGCTTCGAGCAAGTTCCAGACCTTTTTTAATTAAGAGCCTCAATATAGATTATTAGAGGGCGGGAAACTTATTAAAAAAGTACTTCCACCCCCTCACTCTGGCGAAGAGAAATGAAGGAACCATGCCAATACATTCTGTAACTTTCCTGTCTAGCGCCTACCAGTGGCTTGACATTCTCCCCACAGGCATGTCAAGTTACAGGGGGTGAAATTTAGTCGTGAGGATTGTTGAAGATATGCGACAAATAAAATTCTTCTCAGTGTCAGATAGTTAAAAATAATTAAATCAGAAGTAAGAAATATTTGATGCCATGTTATGTTTATGAAGGGTAAAAATGGAATAATTTTCTATTATCGATTGCCGTAGGTCATGGATGTGTCGGATTTAAAACTCTCATTGTTAAAGCCAGAGGAATGCTTATTGAATTAAAAATGCAATGTTAGCCTTATTTTAAGAGAAAAAAATATGTATTTAATAATCCAATATTTTTACTTCTGACTAAAAATAATTAAATCAAAAGTAAAAATATTGGACAATTAAATACATTTTTTTTTCTCTTAAAATAAGGCTAATATTGCATTTTTAATTCAATAAGCATCACTCTAGTTTTAACAATGAGAGTTTTAAATCCGACACATCCATGACCTACGGCAATCGATAATAGAAAATTATTCCATTTTTACCCTTCATAAACAGAAGGGGCTAAATCAGGTCCGTTTAATGTTGTGTGTGTTTATAATATATTTATANACACACACACACACACACACACACACACACACACACACACACACACACACACACACACACACACACACACACACACACACACACACACACACACACACACACACACACACACACACACACACACACACACACACACACACACACACACACACACACACACACACACACACACACACACACACACACACACACACACACACACACACACACACACACACACACACACACACACACACACACACACACACACACACACACACGCACGCACGCACGCACGCACGCACGCACGCACACACACACACACACACACACACTCACTCACTCACACATACATACACACACACACATATATATATATATATATGCCAGTTTGCTCTTTAGCATCAGAAATGTAATGAAAAACGGATATAGAGGAATATAATAAAGTTACTTCCCAGAAGGTTTGACCCTTCCTAATTCATTTTAGTCTTTCAAAAGCCAGCCAAATCACCCTTAACTCTCACTGTAACTTATTTTTGTATTTTTAAGCCATCGGTATTAAAGAATACAGAAAAATGTACTATAAAGATATGATCATGAAAGGTTCTCTTCATAGCATTAATCTGCTGTCTTTTATTTTTTTTCCTGCACCCTTGAGATACTTAAAACATATGAAGAAAGCTGTATGAGGTTATTACATTATCTTGAGTAATGTACCCTACTTCAGCTTTTTACCGTAAATTGACCAAGTTCTTTTCATCTTTTGTCCCAGTTAAGCCGCTTGGGATTAACTAAATGATTAAAAGAGGATATTCATGGTTTCTCTGCGTCACACACGAGAGAGTGATTATATCTCCTGTTAATCTCGACAGACATCAATGGATTTTCTCTTATATTTTTCTGGGTGGATATTTGAGTTTCCGAACAGCATAGAGAGTAAAATAAAAGGATCTTTGGTTTCAAAAAAAAATTATTTATTCCTTACTGCTATTTAATCATATCCTTGGAAGTTAGCAACAGAAAAAAAAAAATTCTGCCTGGAAAGCTTTCTAAGAAGCTTTTGATTCTGATGAACAAATCCCGACATTCTCTGCGGTCCATAACGGTGAGCTTATTTCACGTATGTCCACATTTTTCTTTAATAACAGAACATATTTCGACATTATATAAAAGAATATTAAATTTTTTCTTTAAATTTTTTTTGGAGTCCAATTTGATAAGCTGTGTCGCTCGTTTAAAGAATTGGCTAATATTCTTTAATTTTATTTTTTTGTTTTTATACATATTTTATACTTATAAGACATTGAAATAACAGCCATCTAATATTCAACTGACACTAAATTGAGAGATTAAAGAAAAGCTTCTGGGCTGGTTAGTACTGGTCATTTCTTTATTATTTCTAAAACATTTTATGTATAATTAATCAAGATATGCAGAAAGAAGAACAAATTTCACCTTGTAAAATTTCAAAAATAATTCTCGATAGAACCTTAATAAATACGAGTGCTGGCTAATGTCATAAAAGAATGGACAAAATAAAGGTTAAACAATATTTAAGTTTGAGTAGCCAATGAAATATAACGTATCAACTAAATCAATATAGTCTTACACCCCTAATAATCGATGGTAATTCATCTATCAATAACAATTGAAATTGCCTATTCAATTAAAATTATATACAATAACTTTTTAATTGAACTCCATAGAATTATTGAAAATGCCCCCTATAAAGTGTCCAACTCTATACTCCACAATGATTTGAGTAATACACAATGGTAGTATTATTTACTACATAACTTTTTCTCGCTTCTCCCTATTCCATAGGTAACTGACTCCTGTTTCACAATGACTAATTCGTCCAATCTTTGTCCTCAGAATTCCTCCGACCGACTAAAAAAGAATATGGCTTCGTGCCCTGGGTTATTAAAGCCCAGGGTATTTGAGAGTGTTATAACTGAATACCTTCTCTAATTAAGTGATTTTTATAGTAATTGTGTATTTTTTTAGTAATGCTGTTAAATGCAATAAGAACTCAAAATGTTTATTTTATTTAAATGTAATGCATAAATTGACAAATACACATACCCACACACGCTCGCCCACATGTGTGTTTATATATTTATATACACACACATATATAATATGTAAAAACTATCTTTTTTAATACGGATTTTCTCTTTGAAGGAGCCAAATTCAAAATGCTGACGTCTGAAACTAATTGACAGAATTTTGAAACTACACATAAAAAAGCAAATTAAATTATGTCAATACCCTCTCCAGAGTAGATATTATTATAACTTAAATGAAATTTAAAAAAATCTATCTTAAACTTATTGCTATTATAGGATATTCGAATCTTTAATGAGAATTGTCATTATATTATCATTTTTTTCACTAAGTCCAGCAAAATTCGAAAAAGACTCAAAATTAATAAAATGCTGTTGGCCAGATTGAAAATTTATTTTAAAAATGCATTAAATCTCAATTCTGTCGTATAACAAAATATGATTGAAAGCCATTAAAATTAGCGTTAAAATAGGCTCCAACAGCAACTGAATTTTTAAAAATCGACACTATAACTTTCAATAACTTTTTAACGAAAAAAAGGCAACAATTAATTTAAAAATAACAAGAGTTAAACAGCATTGAACAAACATGTATTGACTGCCTCTCATGAACCTCATTTGAAAAAATATTAATAATTAAGCAATGGAAAGAATGCATTAAAATAAAAATAAAATAAATTTTTTTTTATTATGAAAAATAGACATGAAATATTAAACATTCCCGAAGACTAAAAAGATGGATCAAATATTAAGTTTTCATAAACGAAAATTTTTGTTATATATAACTACCCTCTTGTAAAAAAATTATTGAATTAGAAGACGAGCTAATAGAAGGATATCGTTTCTCAAATTAAAGTATTATAGAATTTTAAATATAAAATATGGATTAAGTTGGATTTTTTTTCGAAATCGCTATCTTCTCTTAGTGCACTTAATATTCATTGTTATAGAGATTTCACATTTATTCACAGCTGAGATAAATGGAAGGGCTTAGCTTAGTGTGAATTCCTGAAAATGAGGTCAGAGTTCATTTTCTGTGTATATGCCGGAGAAAATAAAATTTGTGAAGTCGCCTTTTGAAAGTGGCTATCTCGGAATATGGAGAGCAATAAGATTTACCCGCCAATTGAGGAGTCCCCATTAACTGAAAATTCAATATATAATAATAATAAGATATTTCCATATATGTATATATAAATATATATAATATACACACACACAANTATATATATATATATATATATATATATATATATATAAATATAAAACGGACATACTCTCATTTTTTTCACTCCCCATTCTTACTTGTTCCTATTTTTTCTTTGCTATTTTATTCTTTACGAAAAATACCTATGCGTTATTAAATTGTTTTCCATAATATTTTATTAAAACATATATGACGTTTTAATATCAATAACAGAAAGAATAAGTTATGTACCACGTGCACTAATACATAAATTATAAATGTGTTATTATATAATTCCTCAATATGTAATTAAAACAATATAAGTGTATATATTATGGACCTAGAACGCAAATTAAATGACTCTCGTTATGTACTTTTTTTTTAACTTTTAATTTTATAAATATTATTTTTTTGTGGTATTTAATCCCACGTAAATTTTACTAATTTTAGTGCAAGGGAACAGAATAAAAAATCAAACTGTCCCAGCCAGGACTCGAACTGGGACAGTTAGATTTTTTATTACGTTCCCTTGAACTAAAAATTAGTAAAATTTACGTGGGATTAAGTACCACAAAAAAAATAATATTTACAAATGTTTAATGAATTATATATGTGACCCAGTTTACATAGGTTTCACATGTATTTAGGTTGTGTCTCAAATGTCATTGTTAACAGATAGAAAAATAGTGATTTTTTTTTTTAATTTACAGCGAAATTCTTCAATATATTCTATTTATTTAGATTTTATCTTGATTAACTGCACGGAAGATGTGTGGACAATCAGATATTTAATTAAATTGCTTAATAACTAATACTTATTAATAATGCTTACTTATTATTTTAATTTAAGTGATAACAAAAATGGAAATGAGAGCCATTAGCCATTTTAATTATTTGAAAACATAAATAACCCCACGAATCGAAAAGAAAGAAAAATTCCTGTTCATGTGCAACTCCTGGCTCTACCTTGAGGGTATAGGTCCCACCAGCGATAGAAAAATTCTTCAAAAATTAATTTATAAGAAGCATTATTAGCTATTTGATTATTTGATAATATAATCATAAAAAATCGGCCCAGCAGTTTTAAAGTCCATACGTTACACACATACACACATCCTATTATAAATATGTAGATTTAACATGGTTGATGATTAGTTGGCCGTCTCGAATATCGTGTGAGAATGGTCGGGGTTTCGGCCAGGAAGAAAAAATATACACCACAATTTGGAGTAATATTTTTATTTGTGCCAACGTTTCGGCTTAACTAGTAAGCCATCATCAGGGCAATGGTGTTGGGTGGAGAGATCTCCCCAGGGCAGTGTCTGTTCACATTGAAACTGCAGGAACAACTGAAAAGTGAAACACAGTCAGAGGGAGGAGTGGGGTAAGTCGGTAAAATTCCAAGAACTGTTTATGCATGGGGCACCTGGCTAGCTCAGGGGATCTGTACGGGATGTAGAATGCGAGGCTGACAGTGGGGGAGTATTTAGAGTAGTTTTTCGTTGTATTATACGAAAAATATTACAATACGCTGACGAAATGTTGTCTTTGTCCTGCCTGTCGTTGATAGAGGTAGGATTAAGATTAATGTGTACACATTCCGAAATCAGCCTTTTTTTGAGGAA
>KZ807075.1:610990-632797 GCA_000696205.2 Oncopeltus fasciatus
TATATATATATTAATATTGGTATCGATTGAATTTTGGATTTCATACGTATATTATTGGAGTAGTTTAATATCGGAAAGGGGAATGGAGATAGTGAACAACCGGAGATAGTGATGTAACTGTGCCAAATTGTTTGAAGGGGATGTTACAATTATACCTTTACCCTTATTGATTCAAATACCAATTTTGTATTATTTGGACAAATCTATGTAATGACTTTTAAACCTTTAAAAGTACCATAAATATTATTTTTATTGTGGTATTTTATCCCATTTAAACAATTAAATTCAAGGGAATAGCTTAAAAAATTTTACTGTCTCACCTAGGGCACAAACCTGGATCTCCTGCTATCCGGGCAAGCGCGTTAGCCATTTACGCCACCGAGACAAGCCAGATAAGTTATTAAATTCCCAGCACTCGTGTTGAGAGTTTAACCTCCGAGAAAGACTAATACATCGTGTAATGCTCGAAGGAGCTGACATTGTCAAGCTATTTAAACGACTCTCGTTATTTACTTTTTAATTTTATAAATATTATTTTTATTGTGGTATTTTTTCCCATGTAAATTTTAAAGAATTTAATACAAGGAAATAGAATACAAAATATTACTGTCTCAACCAGGGCACAGTAAGATTTTTATTCTATTCCCTTGCATTTAATTCTTAAAAGGTACCTTTTAAATATTTCATTTCATGTCTTCAGTTGAATTATACTTCATGTTCTTTATTATACTTCATGTATCTAACTAGCAGACAATTCACCGGGAAAAGACAAAGTGAACTATGAAGATTTCTAAAAATATATTATATTAGATCCGCTTTCGACAGACTACCACATTGCAAAACATAGAAAAAAGTGATATGATATTTTTACAAATAACTAAACATTTTCTTATTTTCATAAAACAAATAAGTAAGGAATAAGAACACGTTTTAAAAAATACAATTTATTTTTTACTTCTTCATGCAACCATGTTGTAGAAACAAGAAATAACTACTGGCAATCTCCTTGTTTTAAAAGACCATGTCACTGGTTGTTATTTCTCAATATAAGACTGTACGTGGTGGGATTAGATCCTACATCACCAAACGTGGGAGACCCAAATTATTTTGGCTAAACTGGAGCACTAATTTTAAGAGACATTATACAATTTTATCCTTTTTAAGAATTATGATACACCAAGACATTTTCTAATACACTACTCGTTGGTATAATAAGGTTCCAAAGCCTCTGGTGCTAGGGAGTGGGGTATATTGATATTTAAGTCTTTAATGGTTAGGATGAAGGGGGTTGTTGGCCATCTTGACTTTCCTAGCAGCCCTTAGGTCCAGCCAGTTCAGAGTTTCTAAACGGTTGACGGTCCTTCAAGAGTCGAGCTATAGGGTAGGAAAGAGTGAAAGTTTTTCCATTACTACAGCGGGTGTCCTCTTCCCAACGCTGTCCTCAGTCGGACAAAAATCTGTTTCTATCAGTGCATGGAGCTCATCTTTATGTCATCCATCTTTATCATTGGATTATCATTTTTAAGCCACACCTGACTATATGAATTATCATGGAATCAAAGGTATTGTTGCTCTTCAAATTTTAGAAAACAAATTTTTAGTATTTTATATACCATGTCTTCAAATAATTTAATTAACACTGGATATTGATAAAAAATTTTTTCAAAGGAACATAAATGTTTTTTTTTTTTGGAAACATTACTTCTAGTAATATTTAAAAAAATATTTGAAGTTACATATATTCTAGACTTATTTTTTCTTGAAAGTTGTGTCCAAACCATAGCTGGAGCATAGTTATTAACGTAAATAAGATTCCCAATAAAAATTTAACCTGATACTGTAGTATTTGTCACCAGCTTATTACTATGGATCTAATATTCAAGAACAAGGAATATCTCTCTGATTGTTCATAAAAGTGAATTGGGTAACGAAGGGTGTGGAACGGAGGGAGGAGGGGGGGGGGGGGCAAATGTTAGTAAAAAAAAAAAAGGGTGCATATTAAAGCGGAGCTCGACCATGCTAAAATTCCAAGCCACTCCAAAGCATGCCAATACCAAAGTACCATGGTACCTCCTAGCTCCCTTATCTCTTTCAACGACCACTGCTTGTCTCCACGCGGTCCCCACGTGGGCTACGTAATCTAGCGTGCTGAAGACAACAGATTGGCGGACTGCAACAGGCCGTGTCCCGTGTCCCGTGCTCGAGACGAGGCAAGGCCATAATTCCTCCTGAGCGAGTACTGGACTCAAGGGGATATCGGTCTGCTAGCTAAATTGTCCATCCTACGCAACCTAATATAGAAAAGGCAGGACAGCTTGTCTGGCTAAACCCTTAAGTTCAAGTCTATTGTGGCGGCGTTTTCGCTGGTTCGAATGTGGTAAATAAATAATGAATATTTAATATTAAAATGTGAGTTTCATCTTAGCCATGAAATTTAAAAGTATTAAAAAGAACCATATTATTAAAACCAAAAATTCAATTGTGAATAACCTTAATATATCCTTCTCTGATACTGTTATTCACTTCGTGTCGTATCTGCAGTTTTTCCTCCAAAGCGGCCCTGAAATTAAAGGTCTCTAACTCGGCCAAGAGAAAAACCCAAAAATTCAGAGCACTTACCTTCTGGGAATGCGTGGCAGCCGTGAGTGGACGAGGAGTAGTGGACTGTATGGTAAATGGGAGGCGCATAAGGCGGCACGAAATAATAAGACTTTTATAAACCGAAATGGATACGTTAAACACTGTGTACTACTACTGGAAGCAGAGTGGTTTCTGGAAGCAGAGTTCTCCTATGAGAGCTGGAAGCAGAGTGTCTCCTATGAAAGCTGGAAGCAGAGTGAGAGTTGGAAGCAGAGTGTCTCCTATGAGAGCTGGAAGCAGGGTGAGAAAGAGGTAGGGGGACACTCCATTTAGGCGATAAGGGTCGCGAGTCCAGGTGAGTCAGCCCCTGTGCCGAGATTAGGGCGCTCGGGACTGATAAAGGAGGATTACGGCGCGAACACTATAAATCCAGATAGGTTGCAGAATTGATCTGTAGAATGCGAGTTTGTATTCAGTAGTAAACCACGCATTGGGTTCCATTCATCTTCAAAGAAGTCCGCATCTTTGGCTCAGTTCCATCCATCCAAGTAATTCTGCTGTCTATTGCTTGACAATAGCACGTTTTCTTCCCGAAAGCATTCTGGATTAAGTTTTGAATACACGATAACTGATTCAACGCAGTGTACCCATATCTAAAGTCGGTTGAATGGAGAGAAGACAATTTCTTCAACAGGGAGAAATTGAGCCTCTGGGAATTCCGAACTACTCAAGGAGATTCTTGATATGTGATGAACTATGAAATGCACGGAATGAAGAAATTCACTTATGCTTTCACATTCAAGAAGTAATTGCTGTACAGGAAAAATACAGAGAGTCTTGTTAGGATCAAAGCCATACTGTAAAGGTTCGGCCTTATATGCCTGTTCCACGAAGTCTATTTAAATGCCAGAATACAGTTACACAGCACCAAGATGAAATGCAGAAATGAATGTCTATGAAAGTAGACAATTTTTGGATGAAGGAATAGCATATCAAGAACCTAACTCTTGTTGCAGTGATCACTCTTCAGAATCAAACGAGCATTCAACAAAAACTTCACAGGAAAGAGGGGGAGCTGGATGAAGAAGCTGTGCTCATCCATATTCCAACTTTAGTCTGGGAGATATACATTTCTCCAATTTTGTTTTACATAAGACGACATTTTGATAAAAGACTTCGAACTTGCCCATAAGAAAGATCTTTATTTCTACTCTCGTATTTTTTACCTCCTGAAATCTGAAACGCAAGGTTTGATCGTGAAGAGTGACTACTGCTACGGATAAAACGAGCGTCTGATTTTTACTATCAGAATAACTGCCTACTAGTGAGAGTCCTGGAAAACAAAAATTTGCTTCTCTACATTCAACCGACTTTAGATATGAGTACACTGCATTGAATCAGTTATCGTGTATTTAGAAATTAATCCAGAATTCTTTCGGAAAGAAATACATGCTACTGCAATATTATTTAATCTGGAGAAACTGTGTAATAAGGTTTGGTAACATAAACTCTCCAGTAACTATATAACTGGTTTTCATATATGAAAAAAATAACAAAACAATAAGGGTCACCAATAAATAATAAATGCTATCAAAAATAAATTAATGAAAGAATTAAATAAATGTATAAGTAACTAATGTACATTATCGACATATGACAAGGGAGAAATCGTATTGTTTTAAAACCGACCATTTTATCATTTTGATTTTGTCAATCATGTTATATTATATGTTATATGATATATGTTAGCGATATATAAATAGTTACAATAATAAACAGTATAAAAATTATGTAATTCATATACTGAATTCCTGTTTCTAATTAATATGGAAGAACGATTCTTCCCTGTATTTTACTCTAATTTAAAACATATTACATCATTATTCTAATTGATGTCAAATATTAGACATATTTGATTAGAATTCATGAAGATGGGATTCTAATACATGCTTCTCTGCAGCATAAGGCTCTAGGCAATATACTTTACCAAAGCCTGCAATATTGAATTCCTCAAGATAAGGCGACGATGTCAACATAACCCATGACTACAGGGGAATAATTATATGGTCTCCTTACCACTACAAAGGGGGCCATGAGAGCATAATTATTCACTTGTCCCCTCCTAGTTATTCCCCGGATAGTTCATTTTATAATATAGGAACACACAAAACCCCCCACTCGTCGGTCTCATATTTATTGAAGCACATGTAAAATGAATCACTTATGCTGGAGAAATAAATCAAGGCCAGGATCAGATAAATAAAATGCAACAAAATTGTTTGCCAATTATTTTATTATTGCCGACATTTCGACTAATAAGTCATCATCGAGGCGATGTCTGGTGAGATCTCCGAGGGAGGTTTTGGTCACATCTCAAAGTCCAGAACAGGTAAAATAAAATAATTACCTAACAATTTTGGAGTATTTTATTTTTCCGATCCTGGCCGAAACCCTGACTAGTTTCTCCAGCATAATACTCGACGACCAACGAACTGCAAACCATGTTAATATAGTTATGATTTGAGGATTTCCACGTTCACCTATATTTCTACTCTATCTGAAAATATTAACAAAGCTCTAATTTAAACCTTCCAAAAACTATGTATAGGCATTTACAACAACAAAAAACTTAAAAATTTAAGCACAAAATTTAAAGACCCATACCACCACACTGAGAGATATTATGTCATTTTAAAAATTCCTTGTGCCAATCACAACCGTATCGCATCATACGTTCGACGTTGAGAAATGCACACTGACAACTGAACCCAACCTTTAAAAATGACTTTTAGCAGAATCCATTCACATACACATCGGAAGAACCCTATTAACTACAAAATAGACAAAGGTTATATTTCTTCCAGTTGCGCTAATATTTTTGACATCCTAAAATAGAAATTACCATATGACCACTTTATAAGCATTTTATTATTCCACCACCCGACCTTTCACATTTCCATATTGACATTTTCACTAACCCACCTAATCCCTCAAAGACAAGCCGCCTTTCCCTTTGTAAAACACCGACTCTCAGAAGAATTTTCCCCTTACAGACCGTTCTTCCCCCACCACTCCCCTCTAATTCCTTTCATAAAAGAAAAAAAAATTCTTAAAATAATTTACAGTCATGCTTTAGTTACTCTAAAGTAAAAGACTCTCTCCCTCCATCACTCCCATTAGTATGAGTACTTTTAGTATTTTTCCATTTCCTTATATGTTCAGTTTTAGTCTAAATACTCATATGTCATAATATTTTAGTTTACCATTTTCCTTTGTATTTTATATTTTTGAAATACATGTACATTTTCTTTCCCTTATTAATATTAAAATTTTGAGTTATGTTATATTACACCTGATGATGTCTAAAAATTAAATGTCGAGTCGTAGAATAGGTGTTCTTGTGAACAGAATGTCTCTTACCCTCTTGAATTAACCCTGTCAAAATTCTTCTCAAGTAACGTTGAGGCCATTCATGCCATGAGCGTGTTTCCGAAGAATTTTTTTTTCAAACTTCTTTGAAATAACTGATTATAACGAAAACAGTTATTTAAAAATAAAATTGCTGGGAACGTCTTCTTCAAGGCTTATGCAGTTAGGATATCTTAGGGATTCTTGGTAGAAGTGATAACAAGAAACTGAGAGATAAGGATTCCTATATCATTGTATTCAGAGTATTATAGTCGGTATACTCCGTGGTTCAAGAGTAGGATAATATTCTATGGTATATCGATAAACTCTTACAATGACGATATATGTGTGTGTACAAACATTGTATACGAATAATTTCTATAAAACAAATATTTATATTGTTACATATTACATATATATATATATATATTGTCCTTCTGCGAAAATGATAATATTCCTAATGTACTTGTAAAAGTAGTATCTACTTAATCAAAGTCATACTGTTATTCAGTAATGGGAGAGATGTTTCCTTCACGACATCCCATTTAATTAAGAACAGAGTACATGTGGAGCGAAATTTAATATGAATACTTACATTTAGTGACTATTGAGAGTTAATTATTGTCTAAAACATCACCATATGATATATATTACATGATTTTTACAATGAAAGTTATAATTGAAAATTTCTTTGTATTTGCTTCATAACTTTGAAACTACAGACCTGATTTTGAAGGAAGTTGGTAATGAGTACAACTTTTGTAATTGCAAACTGTACAGGGAAAGCTTGCTCACAGCCAGTTTAGAAGTTAAGTAGAACAAAATAAGTAAAAATTAAAAAAAAAAAAATATAACAAAAATGTGAAATATCAATTCTGAAACATTCATATCTTTAGAAAGAAAGGACTAATCTCTGCAGTGAATTAGTAGAAATTCAGTAATTAGATATAGTTTCAATAAATAAACTTTCAAGAGTTTAAAATTATGACAGACTGAAATTTTAGTAAAACTTAAAAATGAACTAATATACAACTAACCGAAAAAAAAAAGAAATTCATACTAAGGTAGCAGCTAATATTTGAAATTTATGAATGAATATATTAAGGGAGTATTGAGTATTAGCTTGTATTAGGAACTTACCAGTTATTAGCTTGTATTAGGAACTTAGGTATATGAAGATAGATTTGACTTTAAATTTTTGAATATTAAGATTATAGTTAGTTCTGTAGTAAACACTGTTATTTATTTTATAATGTCAATTATATTTAACATGCATCATTTATATGAATAATATTTATATGAACGAACTTATTCTTCATTATTCAAATTTTGCTCGTATTCATTCTCTAAACATACTCTTATTTTTAATGGTAAAATAATTCGTGGCAAAATTAAAAAATTGGACTACTCCTTTTTTTTTTAATTTAAAAAGTGATGTGGGTCCTATGAATTTTTGTTAGTTTAATTAGGGGAGTTAATTAAAACGAATATAAATAAGAGTATATGGTGAATAGAAATATCTGTAAATGATACTCATTTGCTTTTTAAGCCTTCAATCTAAATTATTTTGATACCATCATCAAAACTAACTTTTTTTTTGCAGTAGCATAAAAAAAAAGAAAAATAGAAAATTCAAAGGATTTTGAACTGGCTGGTCCCTGTTTATTTTTTCATTTGTTTTTTTGTGTTAAATTTCGAGCAGATAAGAACTACATAGTAGCACTGAAGTGGTCTACTGTATAAAAATCTCTAATTGTCTAGGTGTTGTATTATATTGACCCAATAATAAAATGTAATCACAATTTGTCACGAATAAGAGTGGTCATACAACACATAAACAATATATTGAAGTCAATTTGGGGCGCGGGTCTCCTGATTGACGGGGTGACAGAGCTAGGTATACTGGACAGAAAATTTCCTGAACGCCGTGCACGAACTCTCGACAAAGTAATCTGGCAGTGTCTTGCGGTAACAAAGACTTCTTGGAGAGGAAATGGGAAGACGTAAAAGCACGTGGACAAGGAACCTGACTAAGTTCAGCCTCGTAAGCCTAGGATTACTACTTCTAAGGAGAAGGCTCCCCGAGGTGCCATACGATTTAGAGTGGATGGTGAAGTTTACCTCCATTACCATAAGTGAAAAGAAATACATTATTTGTGCTACATACTAAAAGTGCTACGGGTCAATAATAATTTTCAAAAAATGAATTATAGCTAATTTATTATAACCTATCAGTACACTTACTAATATGTACTACTACAGCTAACAATCGAACCTACAGCCCTTACTAACTAACAAATAAATAAATAAATTTCAAATATAAATTGCTTACAGCTAATTAACAGATATGTACACACAAATTAGAGGTGCTTATTTACACAGAGGCCACAAAAGAACTTGCTAATTACTGTCACTTATCACCTAACTGTTTACCGGCACTGCAAAGACTACGGCCAGCTCGACGCACTGAGGCGATCTGACACGGAATCTGACACTGGCTGAGACTAACTTAATACTGAATGAGTGGAACGCTAGCATATTCATTGGCATATGGTTATTATGGAGCTTGTATCTCCATTTGAAAATGATGGAGAAGAAAAATCGGTATTCTCTAATAGATGACAATATGTGAACGAAATAATGACTAAAATATTTATATCGTCGTAAAAATATTTGTATATTACATCAATAGTAGAGACTGATAAAACATTAAATACAAATTTAAGATAAAAAAACATTTTTTTAATTTGAAGAAAATTTTTTAGATTATACTTGATAGATGAGTGTAACGTACTTGAATCTCAAATATTGAAAATAGATCGTTATAAATCGTAATGAGGCAAGATTTATAGTGCTATGTAAATATAAACTAAGAAGTCATAAATACATTCTGTATCAACAAAGAACTGATCAACATGGAGTTGAGAGGTACATTCTCAAATCCGATATTAGTTTTTTCCCTAACACACTCCTGAGGATGGCTTATGTGAAGCCGAAAACTTTCGATCATTCAGCTACAGCATCAGAAGCAAAGAGCACATCTCGCTGGGAGTTGAGACGCGCACTCTTACATCCGATATCAGTTTTCAGCCCTAACTCTCTTGATGATGTCTCTTGTCTAGCCGAAAACAATCATTTGGCTACAGCTTCAGAAGCATTAAAGTCGAGCTGATCTCCTTGGAGTTGAANAACACTCGAAACTTTTCCACAAGTGTGATAAGTTCTAAAATAGAAGATTTTTTTAACGTCGAGATTATAAGTAGAGTCATTTAATCAATATTTTTTGAGCCAGAAAATGCCTTATGTAAAATTCACCTATGTTATTCAAGGGGACTCAGTTAGTCCCTGAATAAAGTTTATTTTCTTCTTCTTTTCTTCTTCTTCTACATCCTCATATCGCTTGCCGTAATAGTATCCATAGAAGGGACCGTAAAATTGTATTTTTTACATTGGCAGTACAGTTAAAGTTTTTTAAACCTTTAAAAGATTCAGTCATAGTCTTCTCGTCTCAGATGTAATAAATGTTCAAAATTTAGACCAAATACCTCCATCGGTATCTTATTTTTTTTTTTAAACTTTTATTTATTTATTACATTCTGTTAAATTAAAACATTTTGTAATTTGATCACCACAATGAATTAGAGAAAAAAAAAATGTCATTCAATATCAAACCTATGAGGAGAGAAGGTGACCAATGACACCACTCTCAATCGGTATCTCAAAATTAAAATTTAACATTTTGAAATGCTTATTGGACTGCTTTAGTCATACGCCTCATCCAGTTCTTTTTGCAATCAAAGGAAGCAACATTGATAACATTGTGCTTGTGCATAGAAGGAAGTTATTTAGTAGTTATAAAAGAAAGAGAGGGAAAATAACAAAGCAGTGTACATGTTTTACCAGCGTTTTTCTAATCAGTGTTAGAATTCAAAATTTTAAATTTAATTAATTTCATTTAAAAAATCATAAAGCTCCTTGTAATTATTATTTTTACTATATACAGTAAATTCTTTTTCAATCTATTTATTCGTAATATTATTGAAATATAATTTATTTTTCAGACCTCAAAAAAAAACAAGAAAAAAACCTAAACATAATAAATGATTAATTTGATCTTTCATGAGAAAAATATAATGAAAAAAAAAAAAGGAACTTGCTAAGCCTAGCTCTAGAATGATTGCAGGTAGACATGGGGAACGGTATACATTCTATTTACAGGGCGTAATAATCTAAGTGTTGATCGCCCCTAAACCCGATCCTACCTACATTCTATTTACATTCTTAAATATTTCCTTAGTGTGGAGTTTATGTAAAAATTTGGCAAACCTTAAGTGAAATAAAATGAACACTATTAAAAAATTATTGTCTACAATTGTTCTATAGTATGTTCAGAACAAAAGTTTTAAAAAGTGTATTATATTTCATAAATATAATTACTAAAATAAAAACAACGTTAGATGGGTGAAACAGTTCAAGAAACTCCACGTTTTAAACCTTTTATTTAATGCCTTTTAGAGCACTGCCTCATATTCAGTACTCTCAGCTGGTCGAATACAGGATTCGAAAGTTGGGCTCTTCATATGTTTATTTCAACTATTAGATAATATATGCCTCTACCAACAAAAAAATGTATTAGATTCAATAAATGTTAAGAAATAGAAGAGTTTTTTCAATATTTTTCTTAGAACTTCGTATAGAGTACACCGATTTAAGTCAATAGCAAACTAACCTAAAGGTTTGCGTAAAAAAAATTGTACCTAATTTTTAATTTTCGGTTACTCAATTTTAGAAAAAATATGGCTTTTAACCCACCCTAATCATTTTTATGTTTTCTAAATTATATTTTTTCTAATTAATTTTCCTATCAATTGATCAATATTTGTCCCTATTTTAAAACCCTCGTTCTCTCGTTCTATTTTTGCAACAAATTATTTTAACTATTTGCATGAAGAAGCTTAAATACCTATTTGGTTACTTTATTTTTAAAATTTTGAACCATTGAGCGCTGGTGTAGTATATATGTAATTTTTAGCTTCCTCTATGAAGAATCTGTGATAAATTGGCATTTTTTCAAGATACGAACGTGACTAGCTTGATTTCTTAGGGAGAAATCTCCTAGAAGGAATGACTAAGTTAATAATAGAATCACAGTTCTTACAATGTTTTGGAGCTACTTCTGACTTTCTTGTACCATTTAGTGTCTTGAAATACACGAAAGAAGAAGACTAAATCCCTTGGCACAAGGACAAAGTGAACAGGGAAGGGGGGGGGACTCCTCAGTCCGTTCACGCCACACTTGATCCCGTACCTCTAATCTTTACACTCCCTATCCGTTTCCCGTTTCCTGTCTCTCAATACTAACACTTCTTTACATCCATGGGAACGTAGTAAATAACTTTCGTTGTGCTCACTTTTTTTCTAAATGAAAATATACGACATTCCATACATTAACCGAAAAAAAAAAATGTATTATAAAAACGTTCCTTTTTTAATGGTTAAAAATGTACCTAATTTTTCCTAAATTCAATTCAATGGTATATTTCAAACATTAATGAGTGTTTTTAGGGAAAAAAAAGCCGGCATGAGCTGAACAAAAAATAATCGGATAAATTCCTCAGCATTTTCCCCCCTCTAATCTTTTTCGGGATATAATGAAATTCTGCCATATCTATCTCCGTCAGTTGAAATTTCGCTAAGGACACCGATCTACTGCCAGCCTTATGCAAGATTAAGTTCCTCCATCTGATCCTGGGTCTGCCTCTTCTTCTCTGTCCCTTCAAGCTTCGGATGGTACAGCTGAATGATACCCAAGGTATCTTTTCTCTAACGCTTCCACTGGTTTAGACTAATGTTCAAGCTTAATAATAAAATATCATGTGTGCTGAAGAAAATACTATTTTATTAAAAATATACTGTTTCCTTCTATTGAAATTTGTGTTTGTATAACAGTATATACTAAAATGTAAATTGAATATATACCAAAAGACATTTAATTTACAATTTGTATTCTTATTTTAGTATTTATTTTAATCATTGTTTTTTAAAATATAAAAACAGTTCAAGAATGTTAGCAAATTTTAATAAATGANGGCACAAGGACAAAGTGAACAGGGAAGGGGGGGGGGGGAGAACTCCCCCAGATTTCTAGGACAGCGCCCCGAAAAGAGAGAGAACACCTATCTGAGGGGTTGTGGGGGGGGGGGGGATAGCTGAGAGATTTAATCCAGAGAATGTCCCAGGTCTCTTCTCCCACCTAAGTGCGGACGACCTATCTTCATCCTCATCGCCAGAAGTGCCTTGAACTAAGGTGTTACACGAACAGATTAGAAGATTTCCTGCCAGGTGCATGAAAGAACAACACACACCTATACAGGGTTAATAAAAGGGATGGTTGAGGGTAGGTCTAATAGACTTTGCTAATAGGCTATTTTAATAGTCTCGTTGCGAGGAGACAGTGAGCTGAAAACTCGTTGGGTAGAGAATTGAAACTTGTATGCATTTTTAAATTGATCGGAAAGCATCAAAGTAAATCCAGATGATAAGGAAGAATTTATTCTATATTTTAATAATGTTAATGTAAGCTGGTCTTGCATGGAAACTGGCTAAAAGGATACCAACTATTTAATAACTCATGGAAAACGTGGGTGGCCCGTAGTATGTAAAATATTTTAATTTACGACCGTGATAACAGGAAGATGTCCTAACTCGTGATATAATTGGAGTAGATTAGGTCCGAGATAGAAAAAGAAACTCCTTGGCTATCTATTCGGAGTATCTGGATGAGTTTATCTCATCTGGATGTTTTTGCTTTCAAGTTCCATAATATCGGGATTCAAACAAAATCTGAAAACAATGGCGTTTCACCACTAACTTTTTATAAACAATAATGACAGGGAACAGAATAAAAAAAATCGATCTGTCCTCGCCAGGAATTGAACCTGGATCTCCTGCTATCCGGGCCGGTGTGCTAAACCGTTACACCAGAAGGACTAGCTAGGTATCTCACTCAACTCCCTCTACACTAGCGAGAGCCTGACTTACGAGAAAGACGAGAACTTCGTCTCAAACTCGAAGTAGCTGACATTGTCATACATTTTGTCGACTCTCAGGAGATCCTGGTTCGATTCCTGGCGAGAACAGATAGATTTTTTTATTCTGTTCCCTCTCATTAATTGTTTGAAATTTACGTGGGATGAAAAACCACAACCAAATAAAATTTTTATAAACTAACTTTTTATATTTATTTAATGTTTGATTATCAGTAACAAATGTTTATCGTGGAGTTAAGTCAATTCTACACAAAATATTGTTTGAAATCTGTTTTTTTTTTAAATATAATTTTAACCAAAACAAAAACTAAGCTATTTCTAAAATCGTTATTTATCTCTCACTTGGCCACTCATTCTTTATGACATACAGCGCAGCCTTTAATTTATTGTAAACTGTTAACTGTGAAAGAACTGTTCCTTAAAGTTGTTTTTCTGTCTACTACTGGTTGTATTTCATACTATGATTGAAAGCCTGGATCACTTATTTAGCTTAAAAAATGTATTTTATAATCAGCAAAAAGTCATCAGATATTTTTCATAATTAGTTTTTAAGTGATTTATTTATTTTCCCTAATATTTGTCCTTGAAATATTATTTAAATTTACTGAATTTTAGATATGAATTTTGGATCTTATATTTAAGTTGGTAAATAAGATTACGTTTATTAAACACAATTCCTCCCCTGTGTTCCTTAAACAAATTATTGAAAGAAAATACATTTTTTGTAGCAACACATTTGTATTTACATTCTACCAAGCTGATTAGTTTCGGTGGATGTAAAATAGTCAAGGTAGTGAAAAGTGTTCCCAGCCAAGGGAAAATATAGATATGTTTTATGGTAATCCCCTTCCTCTACCTGCCTGGAAGTCACTCCTACATTTTAAATCTTCTATCCCAACACTTACAGCTGGTTGGCAAGGACGTGTATTTCATTATTTACCTTATTTCTGTCTTCTTAAGTTTTGGAAAAGATTAAGAGAATCTTTCAAAGCTCCCTACAAGAACAAAATTAATAAAAGATATATTTAAAAATATAAAAATGAGAGTTTTAGATATTTCTCTACAATTTATNCCCAGTATTTATTAGCCCTGCTCACAAAGATCAAAAAGGAATATAGAATAAATTTAATTTATATTATTTAAGAGCCTTTTTATTTCGAATAAATAATTCCTAGAAAAATATTTTGGGATCACTTTAATTAAAGAATTTTTTATGAGCATGTAATGCATTTGTAAGCACATAAATGTATATGAGAATCTCTCTCTCTCACTCTCTCTCTCTCTCCCCCTCCTCGCCACTCCCTTTGCCCGACCCCTGATCTTCTAATCCACTCCCTCTCCCTCTCTCCCTACAGTTGCAACTTGGAAAATGTCAATAAAACACATTAAATGACTCTGAGCATGCCTTTCTTGGCAGTCAAAACCCTTTACCAAAATCTTCCAAAACTTGGCCTTCAAGTGGGGTCATATATCCTGCAAAATTATAAACTGGCAACACGTTTACACTGTCAAAACTTACTCAACGTACATATAAGATCCAATCCTCATCGGCACGCACATTCCAAAATTGTGAATAACTGCTTCAATGCAATTTTTGTCCTACCTTTTGCATAGGGAAGTGCACTATGCCTCTAAGTATCAAACTGAACTACCACAGAGTATCCTGTTCAAAACCACAGTCCCCTCTCCTATTCTAAGTTAAAGTGATTGAACAACTTCCCGACACGGCTTCAGATTTACAACTGAAGACGACAGAGTGCGCCTTCATCCACATTCCAAAGCCACAACAAGACCTGCCAACAATTGCCAACAATAGGAAGATTAGGGAAATCCCAATCTCTTTCCATCCCTTTGAGTCCTTTCCGCAGACCTCCTCTTCACTCTTCTTTAGCAAAGGGCTAGAAATCTCCCCAAAAATTTAATACTCATTGTAATCTTTTCTTTTTGTGTGTTCACTACATTCTTTCTTTCCCCTATTCTTATTATATATATAAACAGACCCATAGTGAAGGATACATATAATAGCTATGTTATGTGTTTACTACTATTTCATGGGTAAATTGAAAGTTAGATTATTTTCTCACTCTAGGGGAAAACTAACCCAATCCTTGTCTTAAACTGCAGGCTCAAAAATCCATCAAACTTTCTAGTGGTTTCAGCGCTTAGATGGAACTTGAGAGTAATCCTTTAGTTCAGATTAACAACAATCCGACTTTTACTATTCTCCTTCTATGTTCTTTCTTTTGTATAGCAGTACCTAGTGGCCATTGATGTATTTAACTTATTCATGATTTATTTCATATCGTCATAAATTGGTTAATAGTCTCAATTCACACTAAGACTACACACAATTTGTTTAGAATCAGAAGAGTACACTCTAAAATTCTATAGTTTCAGTTCATATTCAGCTTTTTAACATTTTAGCAGGCATAGGAGGCTGAATATTTCATATATTAATAATTAATATTTATTAACTTCATTTATTAAGAATATTATTCCTTGCTATGTGATAAATCACGATCCAATCATGAAGGCAGGATGTATTTTTTTTCTTTATCACTTGTGAGTTCATCCTTTTTTATCCAATCAGACTTTTACCGTGATACTTTGGATGTTTTGTAGCTCTGTTAATTAACCAAGATTCCTACTTCAAACGAATTTCACGATTAATTAAAGTATTTTTCAGTATTGGTGCAGACCTATTAGATTGCATATGTAAGTGTAGGTAGGTGAAAGGGTGTTTGTATTTGTATTCGCTAATCATAAATTTAATTACTTTAAATTAATATATACTTCAATTGGTTCAGAAAAATGTGAGTTAAAATTTAAATTAGAAAGAATAATATATTTTCCATAACTAGAGGTTTTATAATTAAAAGAGATGCTCTGGAAGAGTAGAAGTTATTTTTATTCTAAGTTAATGAGGTAAATTACCATGATATTGGTTATTTGTATATTTTCTCGAATANATATATTTATATATGAGGAATTTTAAATATTTGAATTTGAATTTATTTATTCTTCCAAAAAGAATAAATGGCGAAAGAAGTACTCTGAAAGAAGACTCACCTCACCTCCATGTGATATTCAATCACACATTACTAGGAATGTCAACAGAGTGATGCTTTAACACTTTTCACAGGAGTTATAATCTCTTGAGAAAGGCATATTTTAAAATAAATAATTAAATAAAAATAAGCTTATTGAAAAAGCGAAGGCTGGCAGTATTTGTAAAATTTATTGTCTGTTGACAAGATGTTGTCGGAAACAAATATTGACTCTCATTAGCAACGATCAAGGGAACCACGTTTGAAAAAAACATATATGCCTGAGAGACAGATTTTCCACCCAAGAGTCAATACAGGAATGCTCTGTGTACGCTGTCCTCAAACAGAATTTATTTTAGCCTTCCGCTTTAACCAGATCAAATAAAAAAACTTAAAAAAAACTTGCGGTGTAGAACTCAGAATAAATGAGAATTTTACTATAGAGATTTGGTCTTGCTCCTGACTTATAGGTACTTGGGAAATATTAGTTTTATCCCAAAGGTCTATTGTTTTGTCAAAAACACATTAGAAGTATGCTCGGCAATGATACGTATTCCAAAGATCTACAAACTAGTTTTTTTTTTTTTCAAACTAAGGATTAGCCTTCATTTCGAACACTTGTATGAAGATCTATCTACAAGTTGCCATCCCATTCTAAAGATCCATGGCTCAGGGCAAGCTTTTATTTATCGATAAAAGCTTGCCTTAGGCAGGATTTGAACCCGCAGTGCCGGGATTACCAGACGAACTACCCTACCTACCCCTCAACCTTACTTCAAACTAGCTTTATGATCTAGGTTCTATTAGGTTCCTTTATTTGAGACCATTTTTAGCACATCTCAGTACAGACGTGATCTCTAAGGAGCGATACATATATTCTTATGAACAAGCATAAGTTACATCTATATTTCTTTCCCTTATACACATTCACGGTTCCTCAATCTCACTGATACTTCAGTATACACTTCATCAAACAGTTGGCTCCAGAGGTAAGATGGTTATCTCTCGAACCCTGAGGTTCAAGTTGGCGCTCTAT
This sequence comes from Oncopeltus fasciatus, assembly GCA_000696205.2. Taxonomy (NCBI): domain Eukaryota; kingdom Metazoa; phylum Arthropoda; class Insecta; order Hemiptera; family Lygaeidae; genus Oncopeltus; species Oncopeltus fasciatus. The sequence goes on from KZ807075.1 coordinate 628,111, forward strand.
TAATTTTGAAGCGTATACTTTCCTTAGCAAGACCCCTGTCTGAGTGAGCAATCTCATCGACATTGCCGAATTTTTACTCCAGACTTGGGTTTAACAAAAATGTTAATAAAATTTAAAGAATAAATTTATATGGTATGCATATAAATTTTGTTAATCCAAATCTTAATCTTCTGGGGAGATAAATGCACCACAGCAGGGAACAATATAATCACCAGCCGTTAAGGTGATTATATTGTTCCCTGCTGTGGTGCATTTATCTCCCCAGAAGATTAAGATTTGGATTAACAAAATTTATATGCATACCATATAAATTTATTCTTTAAATTTTATTAACATTTTTGTTAAACCCAAGTCTGGAGTAAAAATTCGGCAATGTCGATGAGATTGCTCACTCAGACAGGGGTCTTGCTAAGGAAAGTATACGCTTCAAAATTAATANAAAAATTCTATAGAATGAAGCTGAAATATAAAATGATTATAGAAATATAAAAAAATATATATGGAAAATATGAGGAGATATATGTTTTTATTTGAATCTAATTTGTATCCCTAAAAAAGCAATTCGGAAATTTCTCTCCTCAGTACAAGTGGGTACACGCGTGAGTTTGTGGATGAACATTCACTAATACTATCAGATTTGTGCTTGCAACTTGCTACCTGCTACTACACACTTGCAGATGGTTACTAGTACAAGTGCAAGTGTAGTAAAAAGACGGATTTCTTTATAAGTTCGAACGTACGGAAGTCTAAACGAGAGGAGCCCCTTACACCGAGCTTTGGATAATTAATAATCACTTCTTGTTTGCTGAAGGAGGCAGAGGCAAATTGAAGTGGATTTGCCTGGTACTAGTAATTGCCCAAAGTGCCTACCAGCTAATTATCACAAGGGCCCCTAAGCCAGTCGCCAAATTGTGCGTACGTTTCAACAACTCTCAATCATTGAGGCATTAAATTAAAATTCAGGTAAGTCTAATGCTTCACTATCAGCGCCAATGCTGTTCCCAGCTCCTGGCCTGTATAAAGCCAATTTTAGTCTTGCGGTAAATGGGCTGTGAATGATTAACAGACCTTGGCAATCGAACGTGAACTTTTTAACTTATTCATAAGGTCACATTTGGAGCGAAACATAAAAAGTAATGAGTTTCTTTAACTTTATGGAAAATACTGAGCCGTATCTTTGCCAGAACGTCGGAAATTGACTATACATCTCCCCTATATCTTATAATTCCCGCTGTATCTAAATAAGCTAATATTGACTGCCATATACGAGTAATTACTATTATATTTTATACTTTATATTTTTTTTTCCCCACACCAAGAATCCAATTGCCTGTAATTATACGAAAATAACTACAATTTCACATCTGTTATCTCGGCAGGAATTTTCTTATTCTTTTATTCACAATGTTTCTAATTTCATAGGCAGTTTAGATTATATGAGTTTTTTGTAAGAAATACAAAATTGGTTAATAATCATTCAATAATAAACATAACGAAGCCGAATGTACTTGTTTCCGATGTCCTCAAGCATCTAGAATTATTCAAATTTGGAAATTAACATAATAGCAAATAACCACTGGCAGTTGGCGATAGAAGATATGTGTTTAGGATCTAATATAATAATAATTCGATAACCCATTATTATTGTACGGTAAGAATTATTGTAATTAATAGTTGAAAAGTAAATATTAATAAACAAAAAGTAGTCAAAATTTAATTATTAAAGCATTTTAAAATAGATGCGAAAACAAATAACTTACCATTAGATGACTTTAGTTCGGTCAAGGAGGATACAAAAAAAAAAAAAAATACAAATTAAAAAAAAATGTACTTTTTAAAAAGATTATCTGCCAACGTTTCGGCTTCCATTGTAAGCCATCTTCAGGGCTGTCATGAAGACGAGAGAGAACGTCCTGTCCCTAAGTTCACATTTTCATGACTACCAGTAAGGACGTCCTCTCTCGTCTTCATGATAGCCCTGAAGATGGCTTACAATGTAAGCCGAAACGTTGGCAGATAATCTTTTTAAAAAAATACACTTTTTTAAATTTGTATTTTTTTTTTTTTTATCTACCTTGACCGAACCCCAACTAAAACCACCTAATAATAATATCTACGGTCAAAAACACTCTCCTTTTGAACAAATAACTTACCTTACAAAACATACCCGTTATTTCGAGATTCGATGACGCCGTACTCTTCAAGCAACATGCACACTTCCTGAAGATTTAGATCCACGACTGAAATTAGTAATTCAGTCTGAATCGCTGTCTTCGATTGGAGAACATTAAAGCTCTGTTCCTCGAGGGACTTACATAAAGGCGGGAGGAAACCTTAAGAATCCCCATGTGCGCTGGAGCTGGGGAAATATCTGCAATATACGACAACGAATTTCACTGAAAGAAATTGGACGGGTTCCCCTGAATGGGCTCCGTCGAAGCCATATTCACCCCAGGACATGGTTATTATTTGTCCTAAGATGATTTTAGTTGGGGTTCGTTCGAGGTAGATCCAAAAAAACACAAATTAAAAAAATGTATTTTTTAATAAAGGATTATCTGCCAACGTTTCGGCTTACATTGTAAGCCATCTTCAGGGCTGTAGAAATACAATGTCATGAGAATACAGTAATATTTGAAATTAGTATAATAGATCCAAACATTACCGTATTCTCATGACATTGTATTTCTACAGCCCTGAAGATGGCTTACAATGTAAGCCGAAACGTTGGCAGATAATCCTTTATTAAAAAATACATTTTTTTAATTTGTGTTTTTTTGGATCTACCTCGACCGAACCCCAACTAAAATCATCTTAGAATAATATCTACGGTCAACAAATTCTCCTTTTGGTTATTATTTGTTTCTGGTTCTAGTGGAATGATCCCTCACGCTTAGCACCCACGCGGAGAGGACAAGATCGAAATTCCTACCCACTCGCAAATAAATAAATTGAGTGAGAAAAACGAAGAGAGCTCGCGGGGATAGGGTGACACTCGATATCTCCAAGTTATGTTTGGAATCGGCTGCAGCAATTACAGAGACTCGATGGGCTTACCGGTACGATACAATATGGTATGGGAATTATATAAATATATATAATGTATAAAGAGTTATTCACTTTTGTCTATATATAGCCACTACAGTCCCACTTGAATATTATATGAGGCTCAAAAACGTATTGCAGATTAATTATTCCGCACCCATTATGAAAATTTTCACATAAAGAATCTCAAAATATTAGTAAGTTTTTAGAACAAGAAAAAAAAACCAATTTATAAAATTAATAACAAATAAATTAGTAAAATATTTCTCTTATTAATGAGAGCTCTTAACAAAGAGATAATTAATACAACATATTTTGCCATAGCACTGTTTTTTCCTACTCATTATCAAAAGATATATTTTAGAGAAAAAGAATTTTAATTAAATTAGTCCAGGATAATTTATATTTTAGCATCATTGACTGCATTAAATAATTAATTTTATAACTTCAGATTGCATAAAAATTGCTCTAATAAATATGACAGAAAAAATTCGTCATTAAATGCAAATTTTGATTAAGGTTTGTCATAATTTCATTTTTGAACTCAAATTTTAAATATCAACTCTGTTGTCCTTTTTTTCTTTACTTTTTCACATGTTATTTTATTTATATTTACCATTAATGCCAAGTTTAAAGATTCTTAAGATTCAATAGATAAATTAAAAAAGAAAATTTTGGTATACATAAAGAGATACAGTTGAGTACCATATAACCTTAATGCAGGAAATTAATATAATGATAATATTTAAGAAACCTCCACCGAAGATGACTTAATACTGTGTAAGAATAAAAAGTTTTAAAAAATAACAATTTAGAAAGTAAACTTATTAAAACTCTGTGTTTTGTGTTTTAATTCAATTACGAAGCATTTTTTTAATTAAAAATTGTACTCATATTCATAACAGAAATGTAGGGGCATGTAAATAGTAATATTCATTAAAGAAAAATAATTTATCCTTCAACTATCTTTATAGCATTAGACATATCTGAATTTTAATTAATCTTTATGTGTAGTTACAAAAGCAGCCAAGGTGTTTCTCAAAGCATCACAAATTTTGCGGTTGATGTGTTCGAATTTCCCATGGTTTTTCTAAACACTCTCAGGTGCAAAATAAAATGGAAAAAAAAAAATTGTTTAATTAAAATCTGTAAACTCTGGCAAGAAAGGCTTAACAAACAACTTTTGTTCTTTGCTGTAAATTGGGAAAAAGGTTGAAATATCAAAAAGGACTGTAAAAAAGCTATTCGACAGAGGCCTTTTGCATTAGGATGTTCAATAAATCCGAAGTAATCAAAGACTTTTTTAGTAGAAGGAAAAATCTTCTAGAGTGAACACACACATGCTTTTTCCCCTTTTTTTCTAATTCAAAGGAGTTTTAATTCTTTACAAGCAAATTTCTATTTATTCTGCGTTATTGATTTATATCCCTAGGTAGGTGTATTTATTTTTTTAAATAGACCAAATATTTTAAATTATTTAAATACATTTAATGTTTTATATAATTTTTAGTGCAAGGGAACAGAATAAAAAATCTAACTGTCCCAGCCAGGACTCGAACCTGGATCCCCTGCTATCCGGGCCGGTGCATTTACCACTTATGCTACCGAGACAAGTCTGATAAGTTATTAAATTCCCCGCACT
>KZ807075.1:632844-643031 GCA_000696205.2 Oncopeltus fasciatus
AAATGCACCGGCCCGGATAGCAGGGGATCCAGGTTCGAGTCCTGGCTGGGACAGTTAGATTTTTTATTCTGTTCCCTTGCACTAAAAATTATCTAAATTTACGTGGGATTAAAGACCACAAAATAAATAATATTTATAAAATTAATGTTTTATAGTACAAAAACAGAGAAGCATATAGTATTCAAAATCACATTTCATTAATTTCCTATTACTTGTGGCAAAAATGAAACTAATTTAAAAAATAGCAAAAAAATAAACATTTTTATTAGTTAATTTTCTACTGGTATTATCAATCGATAAAAAATCCCATCAAACTTAGTTGATTCCAGTCTATTAGGTATTACTGTACCAACGTACCCTTCCTAATTAAATTAATTTAAACCCCACACAGGCTATGTAAATGACTTCATTATGATGGTATCTTATCTTAATCTTGGTTTTTAACCGACTGTAGCAGTAACAGGTAAGTGTTGATATACATAGTTCAAGTTTTAACTTGTATAAATTCGATATTTCATCCTTTCAAGTTTCGGTTCTTCAATAAATAGTCCTGCGAATTCTCTGCTTGCTGAAGTCCTTCGGTTTCAAACCTTGTGGAGTTAACATGGTTGATGCTTAGTTGGCCGTCTCGAATATCGTGTGAGAATGGTCGGGGTTTCGGCCAGGAAGAAAAAAATATACACCACAATTTGGAGTAATATTTTTTATTTATGCTAACGTTTCGGCTTAGCTAGTAAGCCATCATCAGGGCAATGGCGTTAGGTGGAGAAATCTCACATTGTGAACAGACACCACCCTGGGGAGATTTCTCCACTCAACGCCATTGCCCTGATGATGGCTTACTAGCTAAGCCGAAACGTTGGCATAAATAAAAAATACTACTCCAAATTGTGGTGTATATTTTTTTCTTCCTGGCCGAAACCCCGACCATTCTCACACTTGTGGAGTTAAATGATAAGTGACGTCATTTAAGCTAGGCTCTCCGCCCCAGGAAGACTACCCGTTCCAGTCCTGGAGATCTTTGAGGACATTTTTCACCGTAGGATAGAGTCGAGTATCCAGGAGTATCCTACTTGCACAGCTTCCGTGAGCTGGGGTTACATTATTTCAACAGTCACGGAATCCTACGTAACTACTGACACTTTATACCTCAGGGGATGCACAGACAAATTTAAGTAAATTAATCAATTTATTTTATAATTTTTTTAGTTGTAGGAGTGATATTGCTGGACAGGAAATTTATAGGTTGAGTAAAAGAAGTAGTCTTCCTGTCTTTAAAAAAAAAAAAAAAAAAAAACTTTATTGCAACCGGTTTCACAACTATTACTGCATCTTCAGATAGGTCGATTGCGGTCACACACAGAGCACCTCCTTAGAGACTTTTTTTTTTTTTTTTTTTTTTTTTTTTTAATTTGACAGTTTTCTTCTCTCTTAATTAAATTCAATACCGTAAGGTTGGCACACCTAACAAAAAAAAAATTAAATAATACTTCGTGTTCTTGCCTAAAACAATGCCTAGCCAGTATCTGACGGCCCACATGTTGGATGGGGAATCTCTCAGATCTTTCCTCCCTGGTCTGATTTTCCCCCAAAAGCTGAATCGTAACCTCCAGATTTAGCCTAGAGGCCCACGCTTCAACTTAGTTTTAAGGCTGGAATTAATTAAAGGCTGGAATTGAGGGTTGGGCACTCCTGAAAATTTCTGCACAACAGACCAATAATGAGGAGAGGATTCTCATTTACACCTCAACAATCCCAGGCCGCGAATAAGACTGCAAAATGCTTCGTACAGTAAGGTACAACTCATTGCCTCGTCTGTATAAATAATTAATTAAACCAACAGGTCGAGGAGTATTTCAACTTTTATATTTTTGCTCCGCAAAATTGCCCAGAAAAAAAGGGTTAAATTTTACAATAATATTGAAAAGCAACAAATTAATTTGACATGAATGTCTCTAGAATGCTCACCTTAAGACAGTCCCCCGACTCAAGAATTGTGATGTTTTAAAAAGATCCGTAATGTGTTAGTTTTTTTTTCGTATTGTTTTTTCAAAACGATTTAAAACAAAATTTATTATTATACGTTTCGGTATTGCAAGTTATCTGCCTCGCCCTTCACGAAAAACTTGGGGGTCCTCTTAACTCTAAGAACGCGAAAAAAAATTCCGTCCTGCAGGAGATGTTTAAACTTGGAAGAAGTACCATTAAGTAAGAGTAAATGACGAATTATAACCTATAAGCCGGAGAGAACTATAACCATACAAGGAAAGATCATAATACCTGGCTCTATTCTGGCTGGAAGTAAAGAGAGGGATAACACCTCAATCATCACAGTTACATTCATAAATATCTTCGTTAATGAGTGTTTATCTTAAAACAATATGGAACCTAAATTTATATTTTGACTGAATGCATTCTAAAAAATCATCTTCACTAAGAAATTTAAAAATAAATAAATAAATCTTTATTTTATGCATTCTGATAGTTTACATTTTGTAATTCGATAAGAGATATGTACAATAAATATTTGGAAGACAGTATGTACAGTTTCTTTCTTATTACAGTTATGGGTTGGACCGTGTTAAGTTGTCGATAGTTGCCTAGCTTTCGCACATCCTTTGAGGGCTTCTTCTGGGCTGAATAAAGAATGAGTGCTGTCTTCAAATCCGATCCTTGGGCGAAGCCTGCTTTCCCATTGGTTGATCCTGTCTTCCGGCAGCTGGTCTCCAGAGTAGTCAGGTAGCTGATCACTGATTGGCTGGATCCTCTTGTCGATTAGCGCTAGTTTCCTGTTCTTGCTGAGTCTGTATCTGTCTTCCCTGTTGATATTCTTCGGATTCTTCGTTATTTCGATGGCTTCTCTGATGGCCCGTCGATAGTAGTTGCTTTCCCGGGCCATTACTGAAGCGTCTTCGAATTTGATGTGGTGGCTGGTGTTGGCGAAATGTTATGCTAGAGCAGACCTCTCCGTGCGTCCGTGTTTGATGTCTGCGATGTGTTCTTTGAGGCGTGTGTCGATCGTCCTTCCGGTTTCGCCGATGTAAGAAGTCCGCAGGAGCAGGGAATCTTGTATATTCCTGGAGTCCGAGGTCCAAGCTTATCTTTAGGTTTCGGAAGAATGTCAGTTATTTTCCTGTCTTTGCTGAACGTTGTTCTTATCTTGTGAATGAGAGCTGGAAAATAACCGACATAACCGACAGGCGGATTCATGATGCTTTAGAATCCTGCGAGTTGCAGCCCAGAAAAATTCGTCTGCTTTTGTGAGGCTAGACAGGTAGGAATTAAATGCCTTATTTCGTTAAGAACCTAGTTTTTGTTTTACGAGACGATATAGCTGGTTGAACTCCCTACGATATGAGGGATGCCTGTACCTCTGAGCTTGACGCTAAGCCTGTATGTGGTTTTTAATGTAATCAGGGAGAAATTAAGCTGGATTTACAGAGTAGTGGGTGCTGGTAGGTTTTAAGTTAGCCTTCTAAAGACAGCTGAATCTTTATGGTAAAGAACTGGACACCATCATCCAGATCTTCAGAGGTTTTTAAGGAGATCCTAAGGACAAATGACTCTTCTAGGAGAGTTCTAAAAAGTAGCCAGTCAATGGGACAACTTATTAAGGTTGGTGGCAATTGTTTAGGGATAGGTGTGAGAGACAGTGTAAGGAGGACAGGGTTGTGGTCAGAGGAAAGTTCATTTAATGTTTTTACAGAGTGATGGTAGGGAATAAGATTTTTACATGTGAAAAATCTAGGATATCAGGAAGACGGTTTACATCGGTGGGCCAATAGGTGGGAGAGGACGGAATTTGTGAAGAGATTGTGAGACGAGATAGCATTATACAGAGCACGGCCACGGAAGTTTGTCATTCTCGTTCCCCACTGCAGATGTTTCGCATTATAATCTCCACCAGAGAGGAAATGGGAACCTAAGGATTTAAAATGCTCTTGGAATTGTTAGGAGGGCAATATACTGTAGAAAGGACATTGGGGAAGTGGAAGTATTGATGGACACTGAAGTGCATTGGAGCGAGTCTGCAGGAGTGGAAGGTATTAAATGATGAGTATGGGAAGTGCGAATGAGGAGCGCAGTAAGTTGTATAGCCTGTTATGTCAAGTTTTTTTATTTTTTGTTAGTCGTGTTTCAGTAAGTAAGAGTACGTCTATACATTTGTCTTCTAAAGTTAGTTTGAGTTCGTTTGTATGCCGTAAACATTCAAGATGAGGACAGAAAAGGATCTATGAGAGGAGGAGTTAATTTACTGCCAACGAGGAAGTCATATTAGAGACTACCATTGACAATAGGTTTAGGAGAGGAGTGATGAGGGCGCGAAATTCATAGAAAAAAGAGTGGAGCATGGATTGGAAATCATTGGATATCGATGGTGGAGGAACATTGGAGATGGCAGATCGCTCTCCTTTGGGAGGCTGGCATTGAGAAAGAGGTTCTTCTTGTCTGGGCTGGTAAGTCGTCTTCGCATAAGAACAAGGAGTCCACTTTTCTGGGCCAAATTGGCGGGATGGTTTTTCTGGCAAAGGGCACAGACAGCAGGGGTACTGCGAGACTTCTGACTGTCCTCTGTTAGATGTGTCCCTCCACATTTGACACATCGGGCACCATACTCGCAGTATCTTTTAGTGTGACAGTATTCCTGGCATTTGTGGCACTGAACAATGTCCCTTCGAGGGAGGGGCTTCTCCACTCGTATTCTGCAATGATGGAGTGGATTGCACTATGGAGTGAGGTAATGTTGTATATCTCTTCTATGTTATTTGTGGGCTCGAGATCCACAAAGAACAAGGGCAACGGAGTCTTTATATGGGCGTCCTTAACAGGAAAGTCGTTTCTATATAGCACACGCACAAAGCACTTCTGTCAAGTAGAGTGATTAATATATGTGTGGGAATTCCTTTGCACATAAAGGGGGCTTATGTTCTACGTCAACCCCACTCCTCCCTCAACCATCCACATCACCGAGGGCTATTGAACCCCTCCCCCCCTCCCTTTCCAATCCTGATATACAGGATCCCAGGCCTAAATTATATATAATCTAATATTAGTTATGTAAATTCATTTTGGGGATCGAACTTCGCCTCTGGACAAAAATGTATGGATTATTGGTGTATTCTAGGATAATAATTAAATATCATTCTTTCTTAGATCCGTTCCTAATTAAGTAATCTAGAACACAAGTAGATGTTTTTAAAACAATTAATGCGAGTTTAAACAATTAACGAGGATAGAATAAAAATTCGTCTTTCTCGTGGGTTAGACTCTCGCTAGTGTGTTTAAATGGGAATTTAATAAGTTATCTGGCTTGTGCCGGTGGTGTAATGGAAGCATACCGACTGGGAAAGCAGGAGTTCCAGGTTCGAGTCCTGGCTGGGACAGATAGATTTTTTATTCTATTCCCTCGCATTAATTGTTTAAAATTTACGTGGCATGATAAACCACAACTAAATTAATATTTGTTGATGTTTTTTGTTGGGGTTCGGTCGGAGCAAATCCAAAAAATACATTTAAAAAAAACGTGTATTTTGTAATTATCTGCCAACATTACAGCTTACATTACAATGTAATGTACAGCCATCTTCAGGGCTATGAAGACTCTTTGTCACCTGAATCCCATATTCATGACAAATATCTGACATACACATTTTTCTGATTGTTTTAGATGAATTGTTTTTTTTGATCCACCTTGACCGAACCCCAACATTTAAGTGAATTATGTAAATAGTATATACTGACATAATTCAGTAGCATTTTTAGATTCTTGATCACATGCTGTGCGTAAATATCTGTGATATTTCAAAGGACTATACTTATATATATATATNAGTAAAGAGAGGGATAACACCTCAATCATCACAGTTACATTCATAAATATCTTCGTTAATGAGTGTTTATCTTAAAACAATATGGAACCTAAATTTATATTTTGACTGAATGCATTCTAAAAAATCATCTTCACTAAGAAATTTAAAAATAAAATGAAAAAATTCTGTAATCAAGTTAATTTTTACAAAATGTTGGACTAGTTATTTTCGGCATGATAGGTTTGAGAATGGGGGGTTAGAAGTGAGGCCAAATTGAAAAATTGTTCTTATATATGTTATAGTAAGTGTTAATAAGTGCTAAATGTTATTTCTACATCTTTACTTCTGTAAAGTTTTTAATTAGAACATATATTAATGGATAATATTAAATAACCTGATTCAGAGCCTGGGGCGGGCCCAATTCAATTTAGCTTAGTAATTCAATGGGGTTAGAGACCGACCAAAATTTTTAATTGTGATTTTCTTACCTTTGTTCATTTTAGTATTAGGAAAGAATAATAATAAAACATAATTAGTGTATGTATCTAATAAATTCTATAAAATGTTTATTGAAAAGAAATTTTAATAACTTTTTTAAACAATTAATGAGAGGGAACAGAAAATAAAAAACTATCTGTCCTCGCCAGGAATCGAACCTGGACCTCCTGCTATCCGGGCTGGAATGCAAATTAATCCATTACACCACAAGGACCAGCCAGCTATCTCATTCAGTTCCCTCTACATTAGCGAGAGCCTAACTTACGAGAAAGACGAGAAATNAAAATAATTTATTAACAATGATATTTAATGCACATTATCCTCTCAAGGGCTAATCCTAAAAGTAATCCTTTCCTTTTATTTATCTTCATCTTCATTTAAATATGTAAAATATTACTAGTTCACGCAGATTGCAAAACGAAAATAAATTATATATAACTTTAATAAGATTCAAATTTCTATATACCTCTAAACCTAATCAATAAAAATTGAAGGATTGTTTTTGTGCAATAATTTTGTTTAAAAAAAAATGAAGAATTTCAATATTCATTTATTGTGAGTTTAACAAGCAGTAAACCATTTTAAAACATAAACTAATGAATTATAAGATTAAAAGTTAGTAATTGAGTTCCAGCAAATGTGTTAACTTAACTAGCTTTTGCCTAAATAGCACTTATGAAATATAATTATGTACAGCGATCGAAACCTATTATTTCAATGTTGTTAACAGATATGCCAATAACGATTTGGAATGTAGCTCACTAATTTTTAGATTACTCACCTAACGGTATGAATTAATAACACTGGGGAACAATTTGAAACTCAATTTCTGTTGAGTTAGATTTTTTAGCTGTTTTCTATAGAATTAGGCATGTTAATTTCAAAACTGTTTTGAGTTTTTTTTTATCACGTCGCGTTCGGTTTCTATGTGGGTGGGGCGCATGCTGGTCTAGACTTGCCTGTTTAGTTACAACTGTTATACTGTGGTGAAACGTTGTGTGTCGGTAAGCAGTATTTTGTATTTCATTGCGGAAGTATACAGAACAACATAGTGTGTTTGAACTGAAATGTTTCCTTATGGCTACCCAGAGGAGATAGATGTAAGAGCAGACCTCTACATGTCGAAAGAGCGAAAACAGCTCCGATAGGGTTTGTTATATATGTCGAAGTTTTACTATTCCCAGTCAAAGGACAAACATCAGTACATTTGTCAGACAAACATATTTTGCGTATTCTAAAGTGAAACTTGGTGTGTTGAAGGTTTACGGATGTGGTCCAAGGGAACACATGCTAAACTTCCATTTACATTACATATTTTTTATTATTTAAGAAGTAATAAAAGGATGTATAAAATTTTGAAAAGATCGGATTATAACATTTTCTAGAAGATATAAGAGTAAAAGCTTTGAAGCCAACTTGAAGATAATAATAGAAGCAACTTCATCAAAAATAAATTAGGAAACATTGTTGTTGTAAATCATTCAAAACTTATAAATAAAATTACCTTTAAACATAAAAGTATAAAGCACCCTTAGTATTTTCAATTGTTTTGAACATTTTTAGTAAAATTAATAAAGTTTGCTAATTGTGGATGATCAACCATCCAACGTACAGTATTTGTGACACTTTAGTTGAGCAATTTAGTTAAGTGTATCCGTAGAGGAATAGGGTTGGTGAACTAGAATGTTTTCATATCCGGTGGGGAGAGTTCAGTGCGCTAGGAAGGATTGAGAACTCCCAGAACGACCCTTGTGGGAGCTACTCACCACGACTCAAACTTGTCGGCGGCTGGCCATACAAGGGCCTGGGGATTGCTTCTCTTAACACGCGGGAGTGTGCTCAGACGCCTTCAAAAACCGCTATTGCTTCAATTCCACCCCCGCTGAACATCTAATTGGCCTTGAGTTTACGTAAGTGATCACCTTCCTGTGCCACGTGTGAGGAGGGGACTTGACGCCTCATAGCTTCTTCTTCACCCAACGCCGGGTTCGCCTTTCAGTCATTAGTGCACGTGTAGGGCCTTGCAGATCTTCGGGTCTATCCGACTTTCCCCAGATCAACGCTCGAACGTATGTCGTTCCTTCGCAATTCAACTAACCAGATTTCATTCAAACCATCGGCTCAGTAAATTCCAATGCAATTGTTTTTATATAATCAGTCTCTAATTATGCACAATATTTTATATTAAAAATTATTTAATGAAAAAGAAAGTCTAAATTGTTATAATTTTTTTTTTACTTTTATTGATTTAAAAAAATATTTATACTCTTCTTTATTCTTTAATATTTTACAGCGGTTAGCTTGAGAGCTACTTATATTTCCCAGTGCTCTTCCCGCCTGACCATATTATCGGATTATTGGCTCTAATATATGTTTATATGTAACTCAATCTGATAGGGCAACTCAGCCTCACTTTAGCATATAGCGGAATCCCCATTTTCCATCTTGTTCGTCAATGGTCCCCTGATGTCGCGTTGAGATCCTTCGCAGTCTTCTAAGGTCGCCTAGAACTCTGTAAAGTGGGGTCGAAAAACCGCCGATTCTTTCGGCCTGACATAAATTTCATAAATTTCGGGTTGTGGCGCTAACTTCTTCTTATCCTGCTAACCAAAGTTTTGTATTTCGTTCTTCAATAGTCCACCAAGGTCTAGTTGAGATTCCTTCGCAGTCTTTTACGGTCGCCTAGAACTCTGTAAGGTGGGACAGATAGAAGGTCAATTATATCTGCTTCACCTAAATTTCCTTATTAGTAGGTTATTGGCGCTGACTGAAATAATAAATTTGTAACTACAACTGATTGCAGCACTCAGCCAAACGTATCTTAGCTTATCTAAGGATCCTCCGTATTGTATGTCGTACTTCAGTGGTCTCGTTGAGGTCGCGTTAAGATTTCTTTGCATTATTGTAGAATAGACCGTAGAGTCGGCTAGAACACTACAAAGTGTAAAGATAGAACGCAGACCAAAATTTCTTCATTATAGGGTTATTGACGCTAAGTGAAATATGAAATTTATAACTGCAACTCATTGGCTCAAGCAAAAACCAACCCCAACTTCAGGTTCCCTTAGAACGGGGTGTTTTGTGTCATGTTCTTTAATTGTTAACATTTTCTGAATTAACTCTTTATTAAAAAAAAAATTATCTGTACATTTTTTACACTTAATTTTTTGATGGGTTACATGATAATAGTCCTTGCTCGTCTATCCCGGGACGTAACCCGTCCTCAGAGAGGAGCCCAGGTTAACCCGCGATAGACAATCCGGCACCCATCTTCTCCTTATCCTAGGAAAAGAAGGAGACTAGGCAGGGAGTCAAGGAGGGATTGAGAGGGGGAGAAAAATCCCAGTGCTTTGTTAACTATGGTCACTCCAGGAAATAATAAAGACATTTAAATATGTATGTAATATTCATTAACTTAAGTAATTTGTTCAAAAATTGTAAAATATCTTTATCGTTTAAGAACATCAGAAAAAGAAAACCAAACTTCCGAGATCACGTCTTGGCTTTGTCCTTGTCTATGATACTCGTTCTTTGTAAAATTAATCTAAAAAAACAAAAACAGCCTAAAGCAAAATATCCAGCTAATTTGTTTAAAACGGTTTGGGTGTTCACAGGAAACACAAATAATCATTTTTCTGATATAGCAGTCGCAACTAAATTATGGATAAAATATGGATACATAATATTCATCTCTACTGCTTTTGTTATTCAGAAAAATCTAAAAATCGGGGCGGCATAACGTAGAAAAAGCAAATTCTAATGTTACGATAGTTACTTTTAAATGAGCTTTTTGACCGTAGAAATAATTATTAGATGTTTTTTTTGTTGGGGTCCGGTCAAGGTAGATCCAAAAAATACAATTTAAAAATGTGTATTTTT
>KZ807075.1:643850-660441 GCA_000696205.2 Oncopeltus fasciatus
TTTTTACTTACTTTAAGTAGAATGAGTGAAAAATGAAAAAAAAAAAAAAAATTAAACCCGTGTCTTGAGTTCACACATTTTGTGTGTATTTTTGGATTTATTTTGACCAAACCCTAACAAAAAAAATGTAATAGTAGTTACTTTTAGTTCCAGCGATTTTGGCTTTCCTAATATTTAATTGGAACTAATATAATAGCTTGTTTGGGCGGAATGACTGGGTGGAATGGACTCGTATCTTGTGTAATAGATATGGAAGCCTCTCTGATGTTTGTCAGCTAGAAGTGAGCCGAGCCTCTTTTCCACAAATTTAGTTAGTTAATGAAGGAGAGAGCTCCTCCCAGACACCCCCTGCTATCGCTTCACCCCCTGCTATCGCTCCACCCCTCATATTCCACTACCCCCGAACCACGACTCCCGCGTCATAACAGATGTGTAGCAACTACCCCCAGAGGAAGTCTGATTAAATCTCCTCCCTTTCGCTCCGTTTGTTATCTATTCCTCGTCACAAACTCCGTCTCCCTCACTTCTTACCACACTTCATACCCATATATTAATTTCTGTCATACCTTCACAACACCCCTTCCCCCACCCTCTGTATTATACCTAATTTTCTGACTGCTCTCAAATTATTACTAAAAAATAATTCAATATCCTATATAGTTTTAATTTTTTTTTTGCCTGGGAAATTAATTATTAAAAAATTTTGTTGTCCTTTTATCAGTTGGAAATATTGTTGTCCTTAAAATTTTTGCAGGCTTCCGAGAGGAAAAAATAAATTCACATTAGTACCAAGACACGGGTTTAATTTTTTTTTTTTTTTTATTTTTCACTCATTCTACTTAAAATAAGTAAAAATTATGACCTGTTAAATGTGGATATGCTTTGATTTTAATTTATATATGAACTATATTAAAATCATTATGACCACAAGGCTGACGGTAACTTTTAAGTGAATAAACAGTATGAATAAATAAATATAAAAAAAATAAAACATTAAATACTCTGATAATATAATAATTATTCACTGGCCAATGGGGCTGTTTTTTTTTTTAATTTTCCCACTAATTATAATTTGTAAACTTGTATGAAGGTTTTATTTACAAGTACATATATTATTTAAAGTTACATGTTATGTATATCACACATGTAAATATTAGGATAAATTAAATGACTTATACTCAATAAAGAAGTTCGTTAAGAACGAAAAAAAAAAAAAATCTATCAGAGAATGTGTTAACTAATATTGTTAAATTTTAAATCAAAAGATTTTGTTGGAGTTTGTAGTGGGTTTATTAGAAAATCAACACTTTATGTAATTAATTTTAAGTTTTCTACAACTATAACTATGTAAAAAAATTATGGAAGATGAATAAAATGGGTTAAGTTTTTGGTCACTAGGGTCAAAAAACCTGAAAATGTTAGTTCTTCTGCAGTCAGGCGGCAGTACTAGTAACCTTTATAGCAGAATAATATTATTCAATATAATATTTTATACAATATATCACCTCAGAATATGCATTAAATTAAACACAATCGAATAATTTATTAATTGTTAATTAACTTTATTACTTAACGATATATTTTAATTAATTTTATTTCCTTTAGAATTCTAGAAGGTTATTAGTTCACGTCAACCTTACTTAAACGCCATGCGGACGGGGCAAAAGCTTAGTCGGTCTAAAAGGCCTCAATTGGCAGGGAGCACGCGATGGTACACAACACAAGGACTCATGGCAGCCACGCACGTACTTTAGTATAATTAGGTATATATTTAAGTATTTATTTATAATTATTATAAATAACCCTTTAGGGAAGAGTAAATAAGATGGCGGAGAAAAATGGACTTCTATTGCGAACCGAAAGCGGATGGACCCTTCACCAGAACCACAGAACATAAGTCATACCACAGGTAGAGCTGAAGGTCGCTTCGATCTAGAAACAGAGGAAGGAGGCCCGAAGTAGACTCTTGACACGTGGAAGAAGGGGGCATGTATCAATGTCAAAGTCAATGTCAATGTATGGAGGGTTCTACAGTGAGAGAAAACCCCCAGATACTCACACACTGACAGCAGCTAAAAAGTGCACAGCTACACAAACACAAATCCCCCCCCCCTCCCTCTGCCTTTCTGTGTATCTTTTAGGTCTATGAACTAAAACGCCTCAACACTTTCTGAACTGTGAAAGCATATACAGTACAACAGAAGACAGTATAAGTCACTGAGGTTATTGGTAAGTCGGGAGGTACTAGAGAAATAGGGGACAGGACACCTAACCGAGAAAGACCCTGTGGATTTTGGTAGTACATACTCTGATTCATGAGATGAACAAGGCAGAAATATATATGTAAAAATGTCTACGGATGATTGATTAGTAATGGTGGTCATTAAGCAACTAATGGTGGTAATGGAATTTAAGAGGCTATGAGAATACAGAAAAGACGGTGCATGTGACAAGGTCTGAAGGTAAACTCTGAGGAAACTAAAGTATATTCACAATAAAAAGGAAAATAGAAATAGAAAGGTACCCGATTGTGCAATTGTAAGCAATTAACGAATATAAGTACAACACAATTATTCTAAATTATTTTGGATGAGAAGTATAGTTGTGTGTGTTCTTGCAGTCTAGCATTCGTACTTCATGGAATGATGTAACCAAATTCGGTATTTAAGCTTCTTTATTCGAAACCTTGGATAATTTTGTTAATAGTTGAAGAAGGTTTAGAAAGAACCAAAATATAAAAATCTTTAATATCTCTGTTATTTTTAAAGTTACGTTTTAATTTTCGAATATAACTGCGGAGGTGGAGCGCTTCCCTCACTCTTTCTGAAATTATTGAATTTGTAATGAAACATGGGAAAACTTAGTTTATACAACTCTGCGAAAGTCCGTCAGCTCAGCATCGTGATGAACTTTTTCAACTAACAGGGTTTCAATCATGATGTGCCTTTAAATTTTACATCACCCTTCCTTTTTATATGCAAGTATGTCACTCAATTTATGAATTCTGACTGATTATTCAATGCTTAGACGGATTCAAGAGAAATACCAATAAGAACTTCTTATCTCCTATGATCTACTCTTCATTCCACATTTTTTCTTATGTAGGTCCAAGATTTACAATAATTTATTGAATTAACTTTTAAAATAGAGTAAAAACGTTATTCCTCCCTAGTTGAATCTGTCTCGGCATCTACATATCCAGGGATCCAAGATAACCAAAGATCTGGTTTTGTCATAATAGACAAGTATTATGAGTAGATGTGTCTATTTTATTTATTTTTTTGTTGAGGTTCGGTCAAGGTTGATCCAAAATGATGACGAAAACATAATGGCCATGTGATCCAGGTGATACGACGTCTCCTCTGGCCTTTATGATAGTCCTGAAGATGGCATGCAATGTAAGCCGAAACGTCGGCAGAAAATTTAAAAAATACACATTTATCAAATTTTTTTTTTATCAACCTTGACCGAACCCCAACAAAAACATCTACTAATAATCTCTACGGTCAAAAACTAATATCAGAAAAGCATTATTTTTATATAAGGAAGATGCAAATAAAAAAAAAATATATCTGCTATTATCGATAATAAATTAAATATTCTTCAACACCCGGACGGACTATAGTGAATTGATATTGATTCCAATTTTGTAAGTCGCATTATTTTTAGTTTTGAAAAACTTTTCAACTCTGTTGCTGAATTAAATTTATTTGTCTATAGTTTATTTGTAATATTTCCAGAAAAGAGTATATTTGTATACAATTAAACGTTTCTAAGTAGAACTTCTTACAGAATCATACAATATTATATCACTTCAGGGAAAAAACATCACTTGAGTACGTGTACATGAAATGAAAGGTTTATCTGGCAATTGCCATACGAACCGCGAATAAATTCTCTCACTGTCCATAGCGTTTGCCTTTTGCATTATTCAAATAAGTTAAGCTACAGACATATTCCAACTCTGACTTCCCCAGTCCGCTGTGAGAAGTTACCGGTTCTAACGAGCAAACTGATGAGCATGGGACCCTCGGACTAGAGTGGCGGGGTGGGGGGGACGGGACACGCGTGATAAAACTTCCTCAGCGGCCACGCCGACCGTAAACATCCCCTAAACGTTATCTCAATTCGCTAAAATGTTCCTTCGGCTAAATAAAACAAGATAAGCCGGGCGCATTAAATTGGCGACAAATTTCCTCCCCCCACCGCCCCTCTTAAGTAATGTTTATATATGGGTGTTCGATTAGAACCAATAAATTATTGAGGCCTATAACTCATCTGAGAGGGCTTAATAGTTCTTCACTGACAAGTTTTATTTTCTACTTCAACACTCCTTCCATCGTTAACATTTTCCTGCCCTTAATACTTTCAGTAATTCTTTACATGACACGCTTACAAGCGACTAGATATGCCTTACGTCTTGTCTAATTTACCCTCACATGAATTATTAATTACCATTAATATTAATGCATGTTAACAGTAGCTTAAAAAAAAAAAAAAAAAAAAATTGCGTTACTGCATTAAAGGCGTTAACTAAGCAGATTTCCTATATTTTAAAAGGATGGTGTTACAAAATAATTAATGAATCATTTGGTTTAGTATGTATAAAGCAATTATCAGGAAAAAATGTGACTTATACCTGACTCAATGGCTCTAAGAAAGTAGAGAAGGTGTGCATAAGCATGTGAGTTAAATTTTGAAATATGAAATTTTCGGGAAAATTCATGGAATGTAAAAGTCGGAAAATTAAATTTTACATTTATTATGTTCGTTGTTTTATTTTCCCAAGCGCCATCAAGATTTTACTCACTAAAGAACTAATAAAATTATTAAACTTTCCAACTGTATCAACTTCTACGTTGAACTCAATATTTTGAGCCACTCATTAAAGTTATTAAAGGGATCACTTCTAGTCGAGTGTGCATACTTGAAATTCACTATGGATATACTGTAAAAAATGGAGCACATAAATTTCTGAACTGCACAGGAGATATTATAACTTGTCTTGAATTTATCTATGCCACACGCAAAGAAATTACGTATGGAATGGAGGATTGAGGGTGTTTTTTATTAGTTTATCAGAAAAGAAATAAAGAATAAAAAATGCATGAGAAATACAACAATGTAAAAGACAGTTGAAAAATATTGTAACGATTTTTCTTCTTTTTTTTTTTTTTCATTGAGAGTTTATAATGCAAAAAAAAAAGTAAATTAGAATTTCGCGTTATACCACTTAAAATTTAATTTAAGATCAATTATTAAGGGAAATTTTTTATTACCTAAAAGTGGAGTTGGTATTGTGATTCTTCCGCAAGCTGTACGAGGCCAGCAACCGACTACATTCAAGGACTCTTTCTGTCGTGATGTTTACTCTCGTAACATTGGAGGACTCTTTTGTTTATTTCTACCTCCTACCCTTTCTACTATTTTCGGCCCAGAATGTTTTTTGAGGCAACCAAACTAGGCAAATATGCAAACATATACTTAGGAGGTCTCAATGTTGTAGAAGTTGGTCTTTCGCCCACTTCAATATTCACTGCAGTAATATCTACAAGTGGTAAAAATATGTGCGTGTGCGTGTTTGCATATTGTTAAAGACTAGGAAAGCACGTAGAGAGAGGACTATACATGTACGGGAAGGGGCCAATTGAAGGAGGCCACCTGCCTCCTTATTTCAGAAGTTGTAATTATGCTTACCCAGAATCAGCTATTAGATTATTCTAGTCCACAGTAATAATAATAAGTAGTAACAGATAAAGAAAGCTTTCTTAATTATTTAATTTCACTTCATTTAATAACGATTTCAAAGGTTGGACCATTAACCATTTCTTCTTCCGGGTTGGACCGTGTCAAATTGTTGTTATTTGTCGAGCTTTCGCACATCATGTGATGGCTTCTTCAGGGCTGAAAAGAGAATGAGAGTTGTGAAGAAGGGTGATGTAAAATTTAAAGGCACATCATGATTGAAACCCTGTTAGTTGAATTCTCTCATGATGTGCGAAAGCTCGGCAAATAACACCAATTTGACACGGTCCAACCCGGAAGAAGAAACGGTAAATACTTCTGACGACCGTCGAAGCCTACGTGAACAGGTAATGTATTACTTAGAAATAAGCATAAAAATACACTTTTAAATATGTTAAATCGATACAGGAAAACTCATACCTTCCAGTGGCAGTATGTTACTGGCCATCATTCGTCAGAAGATGAAGGAGACTTGAGACGGGTTCCCTTTGCACCCCATCACTTCCCTTCACATCCTCCATCCACATAATACGTCCTTTCCTACCATTCTTCCAGATTGCCAGGTTCCATCTCCTCTTGGTGAGACTAGGTCACAAATCTTCATGTTTTACTCTTACCGTACAACTTGTTTTTCTAAGCAAAAAAAATAAGACAAAGTGGTTTCCTCGCTTCCAGGATACATTCAAGAGCTGTTTCGGAAGCGACCACACCCTGATTCCAATTCTGTTAGATTTCGGCATTTTTGGAGTCAACCCTGAGCTGGAGACTAGCTGAACGTAATTTGGATTTAGGATTGCCAAATGATCGGTGCTCTGTTAACAGCATTAGGGGTAGGTTCTATACCAAGACTTCGTTATCTGCCAAAACACTCGAAAACTCCTCTTTATGAATCCTGTGGACTTCAGAAGAACTAGATCTGAAGCTGTTATTTATGTAGACATGGGGTAGGTACTTAACGGTTGGTCTAGTGTTTCGTCACTAGTACATTGTTATTACCCTTGGCCTAATACATATACAGCAGCTCATTAATGACAAAATCTTGGTTCTTATGTGCTGCCTCCTACTCGTGATATCACATAATTACTTTCCCTAATTAGTGGGTTGAGCATTATGGCTTCCGTTATGTATTTATTCATCCATTTCAACGTGAACCCGAAAAACTTCAAAACTCCGTCCTGTACTCACGGAGTGCCGAACTAGAATTGTGCGGAGCGCTTCTCTGAATCTCCATAATTTTTGGATAAGCAAGATTTGCTTCCAGCTCACTTCTTTAGCACCAAGTTCCGGCTGCTAAGAAACAGAATTATTTTCTTCTTGAACTTTTCAAATTAGCTTATTCTCAGATAGTCGTCTTCGATACAGCCGTTTAAAATTTCGAAAATCGTTAAACATCTGTTTAAAAAAAAAAAAAGCGAATAAACTGGTATTTTTCTCTCTCCTTGATTTCCTGCGCAGTTATTTGATCTTTAGGACGAATTACTTCGATTGACAAATTAGCAAAAAAAGACAAATTGAGCCTTCCAACAAATTGTTATTGTAAAACATATATTAATGAAAATAATAATAAAGTGCACAGCATGTTTACATGAAATTATGAAGCTGTCTCAATTTGAATATTATTTGAGAAGGTAAATTTATGTGTGTCTCTATTACAATCTGCTAAGTACATATTCTTTTTATTAATTTATGTCATTAAGAACTCTCTAATCAGAAATGAAGATGAAAAGCTAACAATTCCAAATCTTTTAACAAAACGCTAGTAGGGTTAAAAAAATATTTTATTTTCATATATAACAATATTGTACTATACAATAACTTTTCTGTCACTGAAGGAAAGATGCTTTGACACTACATTCCAAATTATATTTTACTAACAACTGTTGCTTCAACTTTCAAAAGCGCAAAGTTTATTAAAACCCACCCTCAATTCATGTATATGCTGTCCCTGCTTCAGTTTCATACTTGTTTTTTCACTAACAGCGGTACTCATTCCCAGCTTAATTCTACCCCTTCTAGGAGTTGGAATTAATGGCAGGGGAAGAAGATTTTAATCTGAATAAAATTCTTATGCAAATAACCTAGGAACCTTATTTTAGTATTTCAGTCATTCAATTAGTTTTAAAACTTCTAGAGAAAATTTAAAGAAGGCATTAGAAGTTTTCTGAGCTCCGCCTGATTTTAATAAAAAGGTAATTAGTCTTGAAACGTGTTACTTTAAAAGGGAAGTGAATCACTAACTTTCAATATGTAATTTTAAAATTTAACACAGAAAATTATGTATTTTCTTATTAATAAATTATTCTAAAGTTGAACAGAGGGAATTTTGGAGCAAATTAAGAAGCCAAGGACAAGACAGAAAAGGATAGAATACTTTAAGGTCACTTATTTCTTTCTCATTTTTCTTTTCTCTTTCCTCTGTAATTTACAACAAAATTTTTTGCTACTCTTCTATAAACAATTGTTTATCTCTTATAATTTAATAAATACGCAAATTCCTGATCTTTCTCAAACTTAATGAGAAGATAGTAAAAGAAATGAGAGACAATTTTTTGAGAGAGAAATAGGTGTTAGAGATATAAAAAGATTATAGCTTTATTTTCAAGGCATGTACACTCTACGACGCAGTAAATTTAATATGTCTGCTCAAAAATACAAGTTTTAATATATATCCGATGTACAATATAAAAAATATAAAGGAACCGAACATTGTAATGGTACATGATAAAGGCTTCTTAACTTCATGAAGTTGAAAATTAAACAGCAATTTTGAATATATTTTTAGGTAGACTGATCTCCAAAAGAGAAAGCATTCTCGTATGAGCTTAGAGATATTCACGCTTAGCGGACTCGTGGAGATTTCGTGGTGATCCATTTTCTTTATCTGTCATGAAAATATATCCTCCTGTAATAACGGGGTCCCTTCTAGTGATAATTAACCTTTAAATTAGAATTATTAACCTTAATTAACGGATTAAAACCTGGTAAGAGTTGTTTCATATGTCAACAGTTTTTTTTTTTTTTTTTTTTGGTTTTTTTTACTGTGTTTAGTCGGTTACCTTATTATATGACAGAATTCTATTCTTGTTCGTAGGCCCCTGCCCAGCGGGAGTTTAAAACTTGTTCAATTGTAAAAATATCTGATAAAATTGTTTTTAGCTGTGTTTAGTCGGTTACCTTATTATATGACAGAATTCTATTCTTGTTCGTAGGCCCGGGGCGGTTTAAAACTTGTTCATTGAAATTGAAATTTTTTACAAATGGAATTAAATGGCTAATACCTGTTAAGGTAATATCTGCTGTCTTTAATGCCCAGGTAACACCCAATGCCTCTTGGCGGCTTTCATCAAGCGTCGAAGGTACAAATTGCAATTTTTCCATTATTACTGAGTATGAAATTTATTTTAAGCCCGGTTTTAAATCCTTGATACCTCGCATCCTCCAGGTCAATGAAAGTTTTGAACTATTTTAAATCTTATTTTTACAGGTTATTTACAGCCTAACCATGGAAAAATAACGCGTTGTAATTTCAGAAAATAATAAAACTTAACTTTTAAACATAAAATCATGTAGCGCTTATTTTCCTATTTGATAGTTCCAATATATTGAACTTTTACTAAAGTTACTATTTTTTTTTTTTTTTTAATATCAGGAAACTCTCTAGATTTGAAGATTTTATTTAAAAATTTAGTATACTAATTTTAGCTAAAAGACCTCTATTTTTTTTTATTACAACAAGTATAAGCATTGTATGAAACATTTATAGTGCAGAATAAGTGGACAATTTTATAACACTCATGTTTTACAACATTTTTATGATAAATTTATATTAGAATGAGTTGAATGGTTAGCAAAAAAAAAAAAAAAAGAAAGATTATATTGAAGAATATTGAGTACTATTTCCCGGTCAGTGTAGAGCCAGCCTTTACTATTATATCTTTCTACCCTTATTGCTTATACTGCCACTTCCTTCTCCATCTATATCTAATATGATTTTTGTGAAAGATAATGGGGCAGTGAACCTCTTTATTAGTTAAAGAGACAGAGAGGCGTTGGCGTACCGCATGTCTAAAAAAAAAAAAAAAAAAATACCCTTTCCTCTGACATTGTTAAATAAAATGTTGAATAGATAAACTAGAAAATATATTCCTGTGTTATGGAAGGGACACACACTTTCGTGTGTTAATGAATGGATTATTCTTTATTTGTTCTCAATTCGTAAGCGAGATGGCAAAAGAAAAGTCTTCATACAGCATAAAAATTACAGAACCTTTGAGTCATTTATTTAATAATATACTTTAATTCATAAAATTAAGGGTTGAAAATTGCCTACTCCAATTGCTAATTTATCTAATCTATTTGCTCCATTTGGACTCATCAGATTAAATTTTTCTGGTTTATAAATTCTATACAAATATTAGTTAAATTGTTTTTTTCTATTATGATATATATTATTCAATTGAAAATTTTTTTTGTATAGTAGAAAATGAAGTCTTTGAAATCCTGTACTCAATAAGATTTATTTCTGATAATATGAAAAAAAAATAGTTTAAACTTGATCAATAATGAAATAGCTCTTTTATTATAAGTATCTTAAAAACAAAGTCTAAGATCACCTTCATGTTTTTAATTTTAAAATGATATGGGACCAATTTCCCTGAGTAATAGATTATTAAAGCAACATTTTAGTCTAGATGGGGTAGTATTTCTCCCTTGAATCTAAGTCAAGTCCTAGTACTCCCAGAAACTCATTGGATATATAAAAATAAATAACAGGGGTAGATCAGGATATCCAAATGATTGATAATATTACCTTTTTTTTTTTTTTTTTTAGGGCAGAGGAGGGCCCTTTCTGTGAAATCAATTTCACGTAAAGAAAAGATCGATAAATGATGATCACAAAAACAAAAGAATAAAACAGTCAAAAGGCTAAACAACTTCATATTGACATCCCGAAAAAATAACTCTCCTTCTCCTTCCTTTATACCTTTTTTTTTTAACTTTTATTTATTTATTACATTCCGTTAAATAAAAGCATTTTGTAATTTTATTACAATGAAAAGTAAAAATGACATTCAATGTCAATAACATGAGGAGAGAAGGTGACCAATGATACTACTCTCAATCCTTTATACTAGAATCATTGTTTAAACTTTTCAGGTGTAATTTTCATTTATTGTAGTAATCCCTTAAAATGTTAAAACATTAAAAGATCAAATTAAAATTTCCTTAAATAATGTACTCGAAAATATAAAATATATTGAATGCTAAAAATCCTTCAGGGGAAAAAAAATATACTCGAATTTAATAAACTGACAGATAATTCATTTTTATGTAATCCTATATGTCAAACTACAGATATAAATCAGCTTCATTGTTGAAACCCAATATTATCAAATAAAGAAGGGTGTTTCTTCTGCCAAATATCGATTGCTTAATTTGAGGAGACGGGGTGCTGAGGAACCCTATTTCAGAGAGGATATAATAAATTGATGGTAGAAAACCAGGACTTGAGACGTTAGGAAAGGCTTCGTTGGGAAAGCTTAATTTTCCTCAGGGGCTTAAGTACTCCAAATCAACAATAAATTTCATTTGTAATCAATAAATTGCAATTAGTGAAAGATTTTTGTACTGAAACTTTTTGAATGTAATTTATTTTTTCTTCCTAATTTGTCGTAATGAGGCATTACAGATATTTTATTATGTTGAAAAGTTACATTGTTAAAGTACTTCTAAAAAAGTTAAGTCAATGAAATTTTAAAAGCTAAGAGAACTTAGCTGTGTTCATCAGGCATTTATTGTTTAATAGTAGATGTTTTTTTGTTGGGGTTCGGTCAAGGTAGATCCAAAAAATACAATTTTAAAAATCTGTATTTTTTAATTACCTGCCTACGCAAGCCATCTTCAAGGCTATTATGAAGGCGAAAGAAGACGTCGTGTCACATGGATCCAACATTCGTGACATAATCTCTACGGTCAAGAACTCTCCATTTGATTTTATGTTTCAGTATTTTCTAATGTACATATTTCACAAACTTTTCTAGATTGGGCAACAATATAGAAAAAAATAGAAGAGGCATTCATAGGCTATATATGAATTATATGAATATATAATNATTCAATATAAAATATTTATTATAGGCTACATAAAAATCTAGTACAGCTTTTTGTATTCATAATGATAACTTTAAGTCAAATTTATAGTTAAAGTACATTATTTTACGTTTTATTCGCCTAACATTATTTTAAGACAAAGCGTACATGTTTTTGTTGGAAAAGAGGAAATCGAAAATAGAGCTAACTAAAATTAAAAGGTTATTTTCACTACCAATGAATATAGAACTATCATACCTTCTATTATCCGTCTTTATTGGTTTCATTTTTCATGTATATTTAATAGCAGGAACTCTATATTATATCTCTGTACATAAATATGTAAAAATGGAATTGGGCTTAATGTTTGATTATAATCAGTTTTGACAATGTGCATGAAGTTTTCACGTATAAAATGCATTTGTAACTTACTTCAGAGTTTTGTTTTCTTTAAAAATGTTTTTTTATTATTATTTTATTTTAAAATTTACATAGTAGGTAACTCGGCCGGATAGAAATTTTCCAAGCCTATATATGTAATAAATACAATATGTATTTAATAAACTTTACTACTACTGATATAGAATGGAAGAATTTTGCAACGAGTATTAAAATTAAATTAAAACCGGAGGAACGGAACTGCAAAAGCCATTGAGTAATTTAGTTACCTAAATTATGGATCAAGTACCTGCTTTAAATTAACCCGATGATAGAAATTTATGATTAAATTGAGCGGCGGATATTGAAGTTTTTTTTTTTTTTTTAATTTGGAATATTTGTTCAGTTGGGAATTTCCCTCTCGCTACAAATCACAAACAAACAGATGTGCATGGGCTACTTGTCAGGACGTCAGTTCCCGGGGAACGACCCAGTCGTTTGACGAGCAAAGTGATTCAGTTTGGACCCCGCCGTTGGCAAATATTTATCCGGCTTTTCTCTTCTCGATTGAAAACCTTATTTACTTTATTAAACATACGCTGGTCTATATACGTGATTCCTCTCCCATTATGTCCTCTACAGGGAATTCATAATTACACACCAGAAGGAGATTGTTCATGATTTAAAAAAAAAAAAAAATCTTGTGCGATAATAAAGTAAAGAAGAAAAAAAAATGTAATTACCAAATTAATTAAATGAGAAATAAAATGGGCTCTGGTGAGCTCAGATAAGAATACGTACATAAATGATACGGAGAAAATTAGAATCATACACAATAAATTTATCTTACCCCTAAGAGAAATGAATCAATAAAAGATACCATACTCCAAACAGGACTCGTCCTCGAGGATAAGGACAGCTGCTATAACAGATAGCCGAAACAACTTAATAGGGTGGCGGATTCGCATATGACGCCTATAGCAGTAGCATCTCCCATGAGGCCAAGAAGCAAATGTGAAGAAATTTGTGTACGGTGAGATGCACGCCAACAGAACGTATGGCTATGATTGAACCGTCTGGTCCTTGCAAATCGGTCATTTACGGCTGCACGCCAGCATTGCAAGCAAACCAATGTGTGAGCATTATTTTTAATGCTTTTCACATATTAAATATATCAATTTGTGGAAAATAAATACTAATTCATAAATGGGAAGAGGTTAGTCAGGGATTCAGTCCTAGGAGCTGAAGAAATAAAACTGATTTGTAAACAAAAAGTTTTTTTTTTCAATTTTTAGTGCAAGGGAACAAACTGAAAAATCCAACTGTCACAGAGGGTGAGAGGGATGAGGGGGGGAGGGAGAGAGAGAGGGAGTGAGAGGGGAGAAAGGGAGAGAGAGAGTGAGAGAGGCAGGGAGTGAGTGTGGGAGGGAGTGATGGAGGGAGAGAGAGAGCGAGAGAGAGTGGGAGAGTGAGAGGGAGAGAGAGAGAGAGAGAGAGAGAGAGAGAGAGAGAGAGTGAGAATGAGAGAGAGAGAGAGACTCATGCTATAATGTAACTAAATCATGACTGATGATCTTTAATTGGATATAAGAGAACCTGTTGGAAATGTAATGAAATTTTGTATGCTGAAGTGGAAGGGGTTGAATTGTGGTTGATAATAAAGGTATATAATTTTATTTATTATTTATTTTAACGAATTTCTAAGTTAGTGTGTGGGTGTGTCACCAATCTGACAGTCTCTCAAGAGTTTGATTTTATCTCAATTTAAAGGGGGGTCGGTTGTGGCCACTCTTATAGCATTTATTGGAATTTGAAATGGGAATTCCAATAATAAAAAAGTACTTTTGAAGTGGGTTTACTCAGGAAAATAACGTCTGTTCTTCCACATAATTAGTCTTTAAAGTTTATATTTCGTAGATGTGACATAACATTAATATTCCGCGATATTATTCTTAAAATATTAAAGTAGGGAGAGAATAAGAGAACAAGTATTGTGCTTTAACAATGAATATGGATTTGTTGCATAGCTCGTGATAACTCTATTACCACTTTTCATGATTAAGATGTCATTGTTGTCATATAAATACTTAAGAATGTGACTATAGTCATATACACATTAAATTTTGCACTATTTCCATAAAAATGTATTAACAAGGATGGAAGGAAAAGCTGTGTATGCATTCAGCTATTCAGGTTATTTTTATATTTCATAATTGATATTTATTATAGCAATTTTGTGGCAATGGCAGGCACATTTCTATCAAAATTATTTTTACAATATACAAATTTACTACGTTTTATGCATTTATTTATTAGGAGAAAGTTTTTTTTTTTTTTTAACCTTCTATAAAACCGCTTAGGGTCATAGAAGAAGAGATTATTTAGAATTATATTACACAAAACACCTATAGCATTAGGTAAGGTTTCATTTCTTGATGAAAGATTTACTCAAATCCGATGCACATCGCTTAGGAGTCCCGAATTGGCCCCTTTGGCCCATACCGGGGTCCAATACTCAATTTTATTTTCAAAAAATAAAAACTTAACATCTACACCTTAAAATAAAAGTAGAAATGTATAAACAATAAGTTGTTCAATGAATTTTCTTAACTTCATACGGTTTATAAATTTTGAATTCATACCGTCCATAAATATGAATTGAGTGATCAATAGCTATGTCATACAAATTCTCAAGAATCATGTTTTTCTCTTTGCATCAAGAAAATATGAGTATCATATCAAATTCACTTCAGCATACATATCTCAAATAACGTATTATTACGTTATAAGTTATTATTAACTTATTTAAGAAAGGGAGAGTAAAATTTGGAGTAAGATATAGATAGATAGAAAGCGAGGGAATGATTAATTTTTTTCTTGACCTGGCAGAGTTAAATCAAGCAAGTCCACTGTTCTACACAGCCAGTTCTTACAGCTTACAATAAATAATGATAATAACTATTTCTTGTCAGTAAATATAATGTGCAGTTGAGTGTATGTAAAAATAAAATAGACATACATGTTTAAACTGTAAAAAAAAAGAAAAGAAATGTTTTATATATAAAATGAAGGTAAAAGAAAAATGTTTGAATAATCATGGCATTCCTTTAATAACGTTTTATTATTACACCTGCTTCAAATTAAGTCCAGATACGTACCATAATTATACTGATCTGTAGATTTAAACAAAAAAATTAACCTTAGATTAATAATGAAATAATTTGATTAAAAGTGATATATGAGAAGTGAAACTACATTAGTCTGTAGAACATAATATTTTATGCAATAGAAGAACAAAATACAATTACTGGGTACGCTTAAATTTGTATTTTAATTTATATTACATTAATAGAGCTGTCGTAAAACAATATGTGGATTTCCTAACTAATGGCCAGAAGAAACTCGTGCAGTACCATAAGATGCAAGCCACTGTACCATAAGTAAATATTTATTTTACTGAAGCTAGAAAACTACGGAGCTGAAGAAATAAAACTAATTTGTAAACAAAAATTTTTTTTCAGTTTTTAGTGCAAAAGAATAGAACAAAAAAACCTAACTGTCCCAGCCAGGACTCTAACCTGGATCTCCTGCTTTCCGGGCCGGTATGCTAAGTTTTCTAGCTCGTCCCGGTGGTGCAATGGATAGCAGGAGTCTAGGCTGGGACAGATAGATTTTTTATTCTTTTCCATCGCAATGCTTGTTTAAAATTTACGTGCGATGATATACCACAACTAAATTAATATTTATAAATGAAAATAAAAAGTAAATAATGAAGAGTCGATTTATAACTAGACAATGTCAGCTCTTTCGAGCATAAGACGATGTATTCGTCTTTCTCGTAGGTTAGACTCTCGCTAGTGTTTTAGGAATTTAATAAGTTATCTAATGGGGCAATGGATAGCATACCGGCTCGGAAAGCAGATCCAGGTTTGAGTCCTGGCTGGGACAGATAGATTTTTTATTCTATTCCCTCGCAATAATTGTTTAAAACTGTGCCATAAGTTTTCATATATACATCAGACTATTCGCATTCACAAGATCACAGACGCTCGGAGTGGTTGTGGCACTCGATGCCGTGTGTCCCAGATTCAATACTAAGAGGGCACAGATGTTTTCTCTGATGTGGTACTTATTGTAATGACCTAGAGGTTTCACATGCACCTGGGAACACCTTGGCCGAATTAGTCTTCTTCATTGTGTGGGAAGTAACAGGGCAGCTAGAACGGTGTGCCGATCACTAACTTTTCCTAAAGCTATTTATTCTCATTCACTAAATTACCAAATCCCTTTTTGTTTTCCAATGAGCTCGTGATTTTACTAGTATTATCGACGATCCTACATGCCAAAAGCTAAAAATATGCTCCATTTATATATATAA
>KZ807075.1:660916-696064 GCA_000696205.2 Oncopeltus fasciatus
ATATATATATTAATCTTTCTCCCTCATGATAAAACAAAAAATATGACTGAAAAGCGTTTTATAAATGTGCCATATTCAACATCTTTAGAACCCCTTAACGGGGTTAAAAATTTCCTGCCAGCCTTTCCGGAGTCTAAGCGAAAGAAATTGCCATGTATTTGTTATTTTTTATTTAAATAATAACATACTGTTGTAATTTTATAAAAATTGCATAATGAAAAGTATTAAATACATTTTTGAAATATAAAATGTATTCGTTTGTCCCTGCGAATACCCAATAAATAAAAGCTTCATCCACTAGCACAAAAGAAGTGCCATTAAGAATTAATGCCTTAAAATATGTCCTTAATGAAGCTATAACTTTCATACTTTTTCAAATACAATTAATCTAAATTTCCGATAGTTGTTATCATATCTCGACCATTTATTTGTACCTCAAATAGATGATTTTAAACTTATAGTTGTTTAATATCATTGTTAATAAATAATATTATAGGAAACTGCATTATAATTTTTTTTTTAATTTGAGCAAAAATTAGAGTTTTTAAATAATTTTCAGCAATATTTTATCCATAAAGATAATGCTGCGGGTAATAGCTACAATGCAATTGAATAGCTACTTTTGACCGGCTCATATTTGTTGTCTACATAAATGGTGTAGAGCGGTAAAAGAGTACAGAAGTGTACATGCAAGGAAGACTATTTATTACCTACATGTAAGTGGAGGTAGGAAAAATATATGTATATATAGCTACAATGCAATTGAATAGCTACTTTTGACCGGCTCATATTTGTTGTCTACATAAATGGTGTAGAGCGGTAAAAGAGTACAGAAGTGTACATGCAAGGAAGACTATTTATTACCTACATGTAAGTGGAGGTAGGAAAAATATATGTATATATAGCTACAATGCAATTGAATAGCTACTTTTGACCGGCTCATATTCGTTGTCTACATAAATGGTGTAGAGCGGTAAAAGAGTACAGAAGTGTACATGCAATGAAGACTACTTTATGTATTACTTACATGTAAGTGGAGGTAGGGAAAATGCTTGTACCCTGAAAACATACTCCACTTTCCTTCTTCAAGGTGAGACCCATTTCAACTTTTAGTTAACGGAAAACGTCAGCATTATCTGCTATTTCTCCTTTGTGTTTTAGCTTGTGCAATCAAGACGTTCTCCTTAGTGGAATGACGGAAAGATTATAACTTTTTTATAACTTCAGTCAATGGAACTTCTCTATCCCCGTCGAGCCTTAAATCATGGAGTCTGAAACTTACCCTCATCTAATATATATTTTTTTTTTTTTTTTTTTTTGGCTGTGTTAGCCTCCCTTGTAACCACTCAGGGTCATTGGAGGGAGGGGCTATCTACAGGTTGCCACCCCTTTTTAAACACCCCTAGCTCAGGACAAACTTCTATATTATAAATATCATCTAATAATCACCCTAGCCGTTTTCTGACATGATAAAATCATCTTAATTTTTATCATCACTTATTTCACTATTTACTTATAGCACCTCGGGCGCCTCAAAAACCCGCGGTGCCTTGCTTGGCTGACCCATACATGCCTCTATCCGCTGACTTACTTCATTCAAATTTGCCTCATAATGGAAAGGCATGAATGGATGAGTAATAGGTCAATATATACCATCCTAACCATTTCCATATACTGAACATATATTATCTACTGATATAACGAAGTAAAATAGGGTTCTTATCTGTTCACCGATCTCCATGAATCGAGAGAGAGTGGAGGGGGTAGAGAGATCCATAATTAGGTAATCTATATTAGATCAATATGAAGGGTAGGAACTTGCCCTTCTCAAGGTTGAGTAGTGGATTACCAGCTGGGTGTGAGTGGACCGGGCTTATGTACGCAAATTAATGCAGACACTTCCATAATTATGATGATGTCTTTTGAGCATGTATACATAATTGAACAGCTGACATTTCGATCACAACCAAATTCTAGTACAGCCCCATTGACGATGTCTAAATAATTAGGTAAATCTTTTATTCAACCTTAATAAATTCCATCTTAATTCTATTTTATTTTGGAAATATAGTCTAAGCGAAAGAAATTGCCATGTGTTTGTTATTTTTTATTTAAATAATAACATACTGTTGTAATTTTATAAAAATTGCATAATGAAAAGTATTAAATACATTTTTGAAATATAAAATGTATTCGTTTGTCCCTGCGAATACCCAATAAATAAAAGCTTCATCCACTAGCACAAAAGAAGTGCCATTAAGAATTAATGCCTTAAAATATGTCCTTAATGAAGCTATAACTTTCATACTTTTTCAAATACAATTAATCTAAATTTCCGATAGTTGTTATCATATCTCGACCATTTATTTGTACCTCAAATAGATGATTTTAAACTTATAGTTGTTTAATATCATTGTTAATAAATAATATTATAGGAAACTGCATTATAATTTTTTTTTTAATTTGAGNATTTTTTTTTTGTGGTATTTAATCCCACGTAAATTTTAACAATTTTTAGTGCAAGGGAACATAATAAAAATCTAACTGTCACAGTTTGAGTCCTGGTTGAGACAGTTTGATTTTTTATTCTGTTTCCTTGCACTAAAAATTGTTAGAATACTTTAACTATTGGTTTTTAATAATCTTTAAATCGTGCGACTTGATGACTAAAAGCACTAATTTTGTTTATGACTTATGAATTTTTGAACAGTGTTTTAATTAGGACTTGTTGATTCTGGCATGAAAAATGGGAATTTTTTCTTATGAATGAATCTTGACCAAAGGGGGAATGACGACTGGTAGGCCGAAGGGAAGGTAGTTGCTGGGGCCCACCACAGATAGCACCACTCTCCAGTGTTAACCTACAGCCGTGTGCATGGTGGGAAATTTGAATTTCCCTAAACAAGTGGAGATATTTCCATGAACTAATTCTGTGAAATGTGGTTGTCCGCAAATTTTGACAAGTTAAAAAGCGAAGAAAAAAATTTTAAAAGGTGAATCCGATAAATTGCTGTGTGTACCTTAGGCGAAGAATTGACAATCGTTCTGAATCAATTTGCACAAAGCTTTTGGCAAGTGAGGGTTCCCTTCCAAGAGCATATGGAAAAATCTATTGAGAAAATTATGAGATTTAAATATTTATCTCAAGAAGAGACACGAATATTCGCAAAAAAAAAAAAGATGAATAAATTTTCATGGAATTTATTAATAGAGTTATACTTTTGCCAAAAATATGTCTAATTTCATATAATTTGAAACAGAAGAAGTAATTGAGGCTAAAAATATCATATTCTAAGTTTATTGTCTATAAATGCCATATTCTAAGTTTATTGTCTAAAATTGTCATATTCTAAGTTTATAGTCTAAAAATGTCAAACTCAAAAAATGCCATAGCCTAAGAGCCTATTTTACCTAAATGCTAGTTCTGAGAATTACGCAAATTTTCGTGCCTAAGAATTTATGTAATCATATTTCATAAAAACTTTTTTTTTTTTTATGAAGAAAAAAGGTCCAGATAATACCTACTGTGCACAAAATTTTAGCAAGATGTTCAGTTTTTATTTTTAAAGAAAATGTTCACCTCTTGGACGATGCCTGAAGGGCTACAGACAAAATTACAGGATATTTTTCGCGGGGATAACAAGAGGTGATTAGTTATGGCGGACATCGAAGTCTCTGCTTCTCTCAGTAAATCCTGTTGTAGTATCCGCCGGATCTACGGATCTCGAGAGGAACCGTAGAAACAGGATGTAAAACATGTCTTGCAGCAGCCAATTATGTCTTACAACATTGATAAAAAGAGGAAGATTTAGAAGGCTAAATTAATAAAAATATTTAAGAAGAAAACAAATCTGAAGAAATCTGTTGATATTAATTTTATTTTTGTTATACTCATATTTTACAATTGCTAAAAAAGGGAATGTCACATGAAAAATTAATAAATAATGAGACATTGGGTAGACAAATAAATTAAAATGATCAAAATAACATGAATTATTTTACAAGTCAAGCTTTAACATAAAATTAATTAACTATATGAAAAGTAAGCCATTATTTTTGCCCGAATCATAACAATGATTTGAATTTAGACTAGTTTTGTAAACAGAATTATGTTGACGCTTACGAATAAAACATGCTAAGGGACGCCTGGGTTAGCTATGAACGGGATCTGTTCGAGTCTGGTAATCATGGCACTGCGGGTTCGAATCCCGCACAAGACAAGCTTTTGTCTATAAATAATATCTTGAGTTTGGCGGTGAATGTTTAGATTGCGATGAAAACCTGTAGACAGCCCCGCCCCCCATGACCTTAAATGGTTGAATGGTAAGTAACACGAAGAAAAAATTAATAAATAAGACCGGTTTCATTCAAGGCTTGAGCACTGGAAGGTAACTTGTGTTAAGGGCTACGGGTTAATAGAAATTTATTACAGGAGAATTTTTTTTTTTTTTTTTAAATAAGTCATTATTTATTACATCCTGTTACTTAACAATAGGATAATTGAAATAAAATATATAATATTCATCATTAAGTAGTGACGAAAACCTAATTATCATGCAAGAATAATTTTGCAATAAAAACTACTGCCCTAATTAACAAGCAATAAATATGTGGTTAGATATTAACAAACAATAAATAAACATCAAACACGGACGAACAGAAAGGTCAGCTCTAGCAGAACACTTCGCCAACACCTGCCACCACATCAAATTCGAAGACGCCTCAATACTGGCCCGGGGAAGCAACTACTATCGACGAACCATCAGAGAAGCCATCGAAATAACCAAGAATCCGAAAAATATCAACAGAGAAGACGGATACAGATTGAGCAAAAACTGGAAACCAGCGCTAATTGACAAGAGGATCCAACCAATCAGTGACCAGCTACCTGACTACTCCAGAGACCAGCCACCAGAACACAGTATCAACCAATGGGAAGGCAGACTTCGCCCAAGGACAAGACCGCGCCGGGATTATACACCACCTGGTGTATAAAACATGGTAAATATATACCATCTGGATTTTTTAAAAAATCTCTCTACAACTCTCATTCTCTTTTCAGCCCTGAAGAAGCCATCACATGATGTACGAAAGCTCGGAAAATAAGAACAATTTGACTCGGTCCAACCCGGAAGATGAAATGGTAAATACAAGCAATAAATAACAAAATTACTAACAGTTAAAATAAAAACACTGCCATAATACAGAAGAGAAAGAGTGATAACAGGGTCACTTAACACTACTCACTAAACAGTCTAATGGTGTGCTTAAACGTGCGAGTTCATCACTCTCAAGAGTGGCGGATTTCCTCTCGAGACTTGTGTAGAGGCACGTGTAGAGGCCTCTTAGAGTTCTCGAAGGAAGTGGGATATGCTCTGAGGAATCACAATACTGATTGCGAGCTGCCCCCGCTCTTCTCGAGTGCTTTCAGTCACTTCTAACAATTTTCAATTTCCTGGGGGTAGTTGCTGTGAGTCATTGCCAAGTAGAACAAGAAATTGAGGAAGTGTGTGAGCTGACTCAAGAGTATGTATTAAATATAATCCAGTGGGACATGCGAACATCCTGACTTTAAAAACAGAGAATAAAATTCATATAATTTGGTGCCAACAAATTTGAACTGTTTGTTCTCAGAAATTTTAAGAAAGCCACACAACTTCAGGTTCATGTTGCATAAAAATTTTTGGAAAACAAGGAGATTATAATGCAGCTATCAGTTTATTGATAGAGTATCGATTTTAAGATTGAAAATTTATTAGTAATATAGACTTACTGGTTTCTTAAATTAAACTTACTGGATTATATTTAGTTAATTTGGCTTTTCTTATTTTAAAAAGAAATGTACTATTACCCATCACATAAGTTTTTCCGCTCTATTTTTAAATTGGTATCTTTTATTTCAATTCATATTCATTAATAAGAATACAAAAAATTGAGGCTCAGGGAAAAACATATGTTAGGATATACGAGAAATGCAAGGGAATTAGAATTTAAAAAATTTTACTACTTCAGCCGGGACTCGAACCCTGGTCTTCTGCTTTCCGGGCAAGTATGCTGGCCACTATACCACCTTTTTATTCTAACTCCCTTGCATCTTGTATAAAAGTTAACATGGGATTAATTACCGCAGCAAAAAACATTATTTAAAAAAAGAAATATAGGAATAAACGAGAGTCTAACTTATAGCCAATAATATTAGTTCCTTCGAGCATATTTGTCTTACTTGGAGGTTTAGACTCGAAGTAAAGTGCGGGGAGTTGGAGAGATTATTTAGCTAACCTCAGTGGTGCTGGCCACTGCCAGTATACCTGCCCGAGAAGCAGGAGACCCGGGTTCGAGTCCTGGCTGAGGTAGTCAGATTTTTCTTAATTCTAAGTCCCTTGCATTTCTTGGATAAAATTTAACGTGAGATTAAACACCACAAATAAAATAATTATTTAATAAAGACATATGTTTGGATGTGTTTATTATAGACAAACTGCAGACAAGGTTTACATACATTATGTAATAGCATCAACTGCTGTGGTCATTACAGTAAAAGAAATGTCCTGACTTTTTATATTTCCTTAAATAAGTTTGCTTCTCCCATAAAGGCAAAGACACCTAATGTTTTCTCTAAGGTATTTTCCAG
This sequence comes from Oncopeltus fasciatus, assembly GCA_000696205.2. Classification (NCBI taxonomy): domain Eukaryota; kingdom Metazoa; phylum Arthropoda; class Insecta; order Hemiptera; family Lygaeidae; genus Oncopeltus; species Oncopeltus fasciatus. Next base: position 667,548 of record KZ807075.1, read on the forward strand.
TAATATTAAAAATTAGGTCTGTGAATTTTAGCCTATATTACGAACAATATTAATACACAATGGAAACCGGCGATTCGTCACGATCAACTCGTGTAACCAGTAATTATTTTTTCTACCCTTTAAAATTACGAGCGGAAGAAATCATTTCCAACATAAGAGTTTATCCGTAACATATATGTGATTGATTTTTTTAAATAGGTACAAGGAAACTTGTCTTGATATTTATAAAATATTATGAATAACCGGGGTGGGTGCAAGGTACTCCAGTGTTTATTAGTTTATTTTATTTTAGAAATTTAATCGCTTTACAAGGCATTACTGCGACAAATCTGGAATCACGAAGAATATATCTGGGGTGCCGCCAAGCCTTCCAACATCTAACAAATCCAGCCCTTTCAATCCAAACCCTCGGAATAATCGCTAATGCTCCCTATTACGTATCCAATTCCTCCCTTTATCAATATCCCTTTTGTTCAAGACTTAATTTCTTCCCGCTTCAGCTTTTCAACAGTAAACTGCCATAGCATCCTAATCCACTAGCACAGACCATGCCTTCCAACTCCAACACCTACAACCCTCCTCGTAGGCTCAAAGGAAAATGGCCCCGTGACCTTCTGGGAACATAGCTTGATATTAATTTAAAAGTGGTGTCATTGGTTTCCTCTTTTTATGCGATTGTCGTTTAATGTTTTATTTTCTTGGTCCTGAATGTTATTAATGTTAATGTTTTACACTAACAGTTATTATTTAATAAAAGGTTTAAAAAACATCCTACTTTCACACCATCAATAACATGATCATTTGCCAAATTTACATCACTACAACCTTTGACGTCAGTATTTATTTTTATTAAATACATTTAATTTAAGAGTGGTGTCATATGTCACGTTCTCTCTTCTTGTGGTTGTCAATTTTTTTTTTTTTTTTTTTTTTTTTTTTTTTTTTTTTTTTTTTTTTTTTNTTTTTTTTTTCTTATCTTCAACCTCGACGAGAAAGTTCACCACACAGAATAAGCAAATTACCAATATATATATATATTGGTCATTATGAGTAGACATAAAAAAAAAAGAATAATTACATACTGCAAACCAACAATGCTCTGTAAAATATTATACTTATATTTCTCTTTTGATTAATTGATAATGCAAAAACAATTTGAACTTAGGCTTATAAATATTTTAATATATAAATTAAATGTTTTACACATAAATACAATACAAAATACGATACGTTTTTGATTAGATCGTTACTGAATTAAACATGTGACCCTTTAAAATTCATCACAAATGCAGTTGCTGGTTAACACCCAGAGGTAAATAGCTCTCTTGATAGTGTTATCTGTGGATAATTAGTTTTAAAAATACTGTTATGGTCCTAAGTTTGTGCGCTTCATATGCTTTTTTATCAAACTATTTAATAAATAAGTAAATTAGGATCAATAAATAACACTGGGGAGCAATTTGAAATTCAATTTTTGTTGAGTTAGGTTTTTTAGCTGTTTTCTATAGAATTAGGTATGTTAATTTCAAAACTGTTTTGAGTTTTTTTTTTATCTCGTCGCGTTCGGTTTCTATGTGGGTGGGGCGCATGCTGGTCTGGACTTGTCTATTTAGTTACATCTGTTATACTGTGGTGAAACGTTGTGTGTCGGTAAACAGTATTTAGTATTTCGTTACGGAAGTGTACAGAACTACATAGTGTGTTTGAACTGAAACGTTTCCTTATGGCTACCTCTGCTCCTACAAGTCGAAAGTGCGAAAACAGCCTCATATATGTGGCAGTTTTACCATTCCCAGTTTAAGGACAAACATCAGTACATTTGTCAGACAAGCATAAATAGTATTGGGGTTCAGTCAAGGTTTATGTATAAAAAAAAAAAAAATTTTTTTTGGAGGCAAATTTGTTTACAGTTGAGTTTTATGAGGAGGGGGTAGTAAAGAATTCGGTCTTGGTTGCTGAATCATTAAAAACTGATATGTAACCTAAAAGGTTTATGTAAATAATCTAAAGGGTTATTATCACTACCAATGAATATAGAACTATTATACCTTCTATTATCCGTCTTCATTGGTTTCTGCAAACCACCTTCTACAGAAACCAATAAAGACGGATAATAGAAGGTATGATAATAAAAAGGTTTATTTTATTTTCGCCAACTATCTGCGCCTAGGCCTTCGTCAGGGCTGAATATGAAAAAACAAAAACAATAATATAGAAACATATCTATATGTAATAATCTAATACATGAATAAATGAGTGAAATTATAAAATTGTATGTTATCGACTATATAAAATGCTCGACCACTAGATATTGATCATATTAAAATTTACAAATTAATAATATGTTTTATAACATATTGAAAANAATTTTCCCAAAAAAAAAAAAAAAAAAAAAAAAAAAAAACTAGTTTTTCTCTTAAATATGCTTTTCGGTTAAGCTTTAACATATTTTTTCTACACATTCTGTACTAGCGACAGGATATGAATATATTTTTGAGAATTAATAAATTTATAATAAAAAAAGTCATATTATCCCACTGCCTGTGTAGAAGTTACTTGATTTTGTACATCCATAATGCTATAATTTAATACTATATTTAATCAGGTTAATATTTAATCAGGGCTGTAATGCGATTATTTAAGCTGTAAACCAGAGGCTGTAATAGGCTGAATCATGTAATAGAAATCTAATTATTTTTTAAACTACTAATGCGAGGGAATAGAATAAAAAATCTATCTGTCCCAGCCAGGATTCGAACCTGGATCTCCTGCTTTCCGAGCCAGTGTGCTACCACTTGCACCACCGGGACTGATATCCTACTATTACGTGGCATAATACACCACAAGTGAAATTAATATCTATTTTTTTTTTTTTTTTAATAACTGTTGAAATAATATATTTGAGGACAATTGTATTATAATAATTCTAGATCTTTATTTCGACCTATTAGTATATTTTCCTGTTATTCGATGTTTTGAGACTTTTTTGTTTTGACCTGGTACATCCTCAGGTAAAGAATTATTTTCAAGTATCACACATAATTAATTATAAGCATTTTTGTTTCCTTATTTACATCTATATTTATAAATATTTGTATTTACAAGCACTTATCCCCATTTGTTTCGGAGGGTCATTTTCTTCTTCCCAATTTTGCTAACTCAGGTCATGTTTAGGACTTCCTCCTTCATGTATCGCTTCTTTATTCTTGTCTACCTTCTATGTCTATTTTTCAATTATTAATTTATTCACTCATCAAAATTTTTAATTAGATAAAATATTTATCCAATATTTATTCTAAAAAGTGGGAAGAGTTTAGAAAGCTGTTTTTTGAAACCAAAGAAACCCCGACAAATTATTTATTTTTAATTAATTATTTGTTACATGTGAAAAGTGTTTATAAATTTTAAGAATATTCTATCAATGCAAAAAGTATGGTTTAGTTGTATTGCACATGTATATAAATGATATCGTTATTTAGGTTAAATCTGAGATTGGGCCAGATAAAAGGAAAAAAAGCTCGGAGCTTGGAATAACAGGAAAATTATACTAATTAGAAGAAAAAAAGCTCAAACGGTAGAACGATTATAAATTTGCATGTGACTCTTCCATTTGCCACCTAATAAATAATTTTATCACGATTTTATTTGAATTCTTTTTTTTTTTTTTTTTTTTTTTTTTTTTTTTTTTTTGCTGTGTTAGCCTATCTGCAACCACTTAGGGTCATTGGAGGGAGGGGCTATCTACAGGTTGCCACCCCATTTTAAACACCCATGGGTCAGGACAAGCTTTCATTTATAAATAAAAGATTGACCTGGGCGGGACTCGAACCCGCAGCGTCAAGACTGCGAGACCCATACGGATCCCCTGAGCTAGCCTGGCGCCCCATTTGTTTCAATTCGATAAGGAAAACTTGGTCATTATTTGTAATATTTGTCACCTTTCAATATAAAAAATCAGGTCTGGCCTGATTGAAAATGTGAACTCAAAACAAAACTGAAAAACCCTAAAATCGTTTGGCCCAGCGCTAAAATATTGTCATGCTTGTTTTTCTCGGAACACCGAAAAAAAAAACATTGACCGCTCGACTTAATCGCATTAGGCAAGGGCAAACCAAGCGTATTTTTAAATATATGACTTTTGTCTATTCTTTTCTTCCTAATTTTCAAATTTAAAGGGTATCCCCATTTCAAAGAGAATATCATGTCACATTAGCAGTGAAATTATTTTGTTTGAATAAACCCATACAGTGAAAAAAAAAAAAAAAAAAATCATCAAACAGTTATCTCGATCAGTGAGCAAATAAAATTATAAGATTGCTGTCAGAATTTTAATTAAATTTTTTTTTTTTTCGATTTTTTGGAGTGTGTTTATTAATTTGCCAAAAAAAAAGTATCTTTTGCAGACAAGGAAGTGATTGAAGCAAGAATTCCTGACTTGTTGGGTAAAGTCGATGAGCGCATAAAGATATTATTTTATCCTGGGGCTACATTTCTCATGAAATACGGTAGGATCAGGCAATCCTAGTTCTGCGGGTTTAAATCTCATCCCGGGCAAGCTTTTATACATGAATTGAGCCATGGATGTTTAGAATGGGTTGGCAACTGGTATATAGCCTTTCCCCCCATGACCCTAAGCGGTTGAAAAGGAGGCTAACATTTATAAATATAAAATATATAGTCTACAGGGAATGATGGAAATTAAAGGCTTAGTTTAGGGGCTTAAAAGTCTGGTGGGTGTAGATCATAAAGCAGATAAACTCTGTATTGTGATTTTCTGTTAGCTTTCCCGGCTAAGAGTGTTAAGTACAGAAAATCCTAATTTTGATGTATTTTCTTCCTTAAAGTATCTTGTTTAATTCTCTCTTTCTAGTTCATCTCTTAACGAGTCTACTTCCTTTTTAGCATTAGTTTTAATAAATTTGTTTTAATGTAACAGAATGTAATAAATAAATAAAAGTTTGAAAAAAAAAAATTTTAATAAATAAACTGCCATACCATCCTAATCCACTAGCACAGATCTTCTCTTCCAACTCCTACCCATACAACCCTCCCCGTCGACTCAAACGAAGATGGCCCCCTGACCTCCTGGGGAGATAGTCTGTAAATAATTTGAGAGTGATGTCATTGGTCACCTTCTCTCCTCAAGTGATTGAGTGATTATCTTTCTCTAACACCCTACCTCATCAGTATTAAAACCCCTCCTAGAATCATCCCAATAAACCTCCCTAATTCACAGGTCATTTTATACATATTGTTGTCTGGCTATTGTAAAATTTATTTATTATTAAATGTCAAAAATATATTAATCTTCTGCACATTTGAAGAATTTTAATTTGACTTCATTGAGTGACCGAACAGTAAGCGATTCTAGGGGAGTGTCAACTTCCGTCAGCGGCCTGGGTTCCTCTGTCACAGATTTGTGAGTCCGCTGATATAATACGATTTGTATGAGACTATCAAGTTTATTCAGTACCTCACTTCAGCCACATTTCGGTTACCGGTGAATGTCTTAAGGCGGTCTTTCGTAAAGTACTACCCCTGCTACTGAATTTTTTTTTTTAATAAATCTTTATTTATTACATTCTGTTACTTAACATTTGATGACAAATACAATAAATAAATCTTAAAAAAATATACATATACAAAAAAATATAATAAAATAAAAATAAAATCAACAATAAACAAATAAATGGTCATCACTGTGCAGAGAGAAGGGGCCCATCCCACTCCCAATAAGTTTAGGCATCAAGGCCCTGGAGGTTGTGTGGCCATCTCCGATTTAGTCGCCGGGAAGGATTGTGGGGATTGGAGTCCGACGACAGGAATTGGGCATATGGATTGAGATGAAATTGGAGTTTACTATGGAAGAGCATGAAACGGGAGGAGATAAGGTCTTTGACAAAAGGAATATTAAAGTCGTGATGAAGGGTAGAGTTGGACACATAACTACTAAAATAAAAATTGAAAAATAAAAATAAAGATGTGAGTTTTGATAGGTAACTAGTTGACTGTCGAGCTTTAGGGGAGGTTAGTCAGGGATTCGGTCTTGGGAGCTGAGGAAATAAAGCTGTTTTGTAATCAAGAATCGCCAATGTTTCGATTTCACGCCTTCATCAGGGCAACTGGGATAATGGGAAGAGAGAGACTCCTGCTTAACGGTAACTAAATCACTACTGAGTTATCTATTTAAAATATGACGCATCAGTATGATTTAGTTACCGTTAAGCAGGAGTCTCTCTCTCCCCCCGTCATCCTATTCGCCCAGCCTGAAGAAGGCCTAAAAATTAGGCCGAAACGTTGAAGAAAATTTCAGTTCTCAAGACCGAATCCCTGACTAACCTCTCCTCATGAAAATGTTTGCGTTGGTTAAAAACAATATATGCTGTACTTTTAAAATATTTCACGACGATACGATAAATTATAGAAATAAGCAGAAGGGAATAAATTATAAATGGCTCAACAAGCATTGTAAGAATATAAGAGGACGAGAATTTAATCTTCTTAAAATCTTTAGAAAAGCAGATTATGGCTTTGTTTGGTCTGTACATGTGAAGAGCAAAATAGATTAAAAGAAGCACTACAATAATAAAGAAAATTAAATTTCATAAACACACTATTGATAAATACACACAGTTTTGTGATTCAAAAGAGCTATGGAATTAGGCCAATAATTTATATTTAAACATTTTAATTTTTCTGTATCCATAAAGCAAATAAGTTACTGTAATTGAATGCCAAATCTTTATTTAGATTCAGGTATATAGCGCCTATTATAACAAATAAATTCTTATATGCTCCTTTTGAAATGTATGTACCGTTGAAAGTTCTTCATAATATTCAAAACAGTAACGAATAACTTTAATAATTTTATCATCATTTAAAATTTTATTTTTCGTATGGTGGTTTAAACTATTAGAATTTAAGATGAAAGGGATATAGTCTTTCCTGTTCCAAATAATTTTTTTTATTTGCGACCAATTTCGGTGTCAATATACCATCGTCAGGCTAAATATAATTATATCACAGATAAATGAACAACAAGTAATTTTATAATATCCTATAAATAAAAATAAACTAGATTCAAAAAATAAATTTAAAAAAATTAAACTAATTAATTTTTATAAAGAAATAAGTTATGTCTTACATATAATAGCGACCAGACTTACATACAGAGTGTCGCAGGTGAGTCAAGTCGTATTGACATATCCTGCATTAAATTTTTTTTCCATTATCAAATCAATGTATGGATGTTATTGCATTTTTTTTCTCGAATAGCTCACAAATTTTCTCATTCCTTCTAATATACGCTCTTGTTTGTTCATCTGTTTGGACTTATTGTTCATGTTAATCGTCTGAAATTTCACGATGACCAGAAGGTTTAGAGTAATTATACCTCCCTCTGAGAATTTAATCCTTGTTTGGTCGGCCCTAAAACCCCAGTGAAGTCAGCCTCCCTCCAGAAGGCCCTTATTAACACCCAGTGATTAATTAAAGAGCTTAGCCGGTGAAGGTGATAGCTGGACTCGGGCTGTCAAATGGGAATTCACACTCAGCCGTATGTACAGACTCCCCTAGACTCTATTTACCGGAATCTAATTGATCCCCTCTAATTGGACGCTCTTCCAACTCAAACTACCACGTGGCAATCAAAGGGGGTGTTAACCTTTTGACATAAATCTTTTTTTTTTTCTTATCTTCAACCTCGACGAGAAAGTTCACCACACAGAATAAGCAAATTACCAATATATATATATATTGGTCATTATGAGTAGACATAAAAAAAAAAGAATAATTACATACTGCAAACCAACAATGCTCTGTAAAATATTATACTTATATTTCTCTTTTGATTAATTGATAATGCAAAAACAATTTGAACTTAGGCTTATAAATATTTTAATATATAAATTAAATGTTTTACACATAAATACAATACAAAATACGATACGTTTTTGATTAGATCGTTACTGAATTAAACATGTGACCCTTTAAAATTCATCACAAATGCAGTTGCTGGTTAACACCCAGAGGTAAATAGCTCTCTTGATAGTGTTATCTGTGGATAATTAGTTTTAAAAATACTGTTATGGTCCTAAGTTTGTGCGCTTCATATGCTTTTTTATCAAACTATTTAATAAATAAGTAAATTAGGATCAATAAATAACACTGGGGAGCAATTTGAAATTCAATTTTTGTTGAGTTAGGTTTTTTAGCTGTTTTCTATAGAATTAGGTATGTTAATTTCAAAACTGTTTTGAGTTTTTTTTTTATCTCGTCGCGTTCGGTTTCTATGTGGGTGGGGCGCATGCTGGTCTGGACTTGTCTATTTAGTTACATCTGTTATACTGTGGTGAAACGTTGTGTGTCGGTAAACAGTATTTAGTATTTCGTTACGGAAGTGTACAGAACTACATAGTGTGTTTGAACTGAAACGTTTCCTTATGGCTACCTCTGCTCCTACAAGTCGAAAGTGCGAAAACAGCCTCATATATGTGGCAGTTTTACCATTCCCAGTTTAAGGACAAACATCAGTACATTTGTCAGACAAGCATAAATAGTGTTAACAGAGTGTTGAGGGTTTACGGATGTGGACTGAGGGAACACGTGCTAAGCTTTCATTTGGTATATCTATGATTTGGCGTGAGCCCTAAGATCATTAAAGTGATTGTTAATTTTTTATAGTGAAAAGATCGGGATATAACAAGAAAAAAAATGTAAAATAGTGTATCCTAGTTTACCGTCAGCTATATGCCCAGTACCGCATTTAGCCGAAGTCCCCGTGCCAGTTTTCAATGAATTTCCCTCTTAGGAAGAAGATGAATACGGATATGGTGCAATTGCAATTTTATATGTATGAACTCGATTTAACTTATATTAAATGTTTTGTAAACTGTATATTTAGTACGTTTTTACTTCATGTTCTTTTAAAAGCATGATTTTTATGGTTTCTGAGGATATCCTGTAGTTTAAAAAGTTGACGTGATAGACAAAATCTGAGGTTATTCTCAGATTCAGACGCCAAGAAGTGTCAAATCTAACTTAACAAAAAATTTATTCCCCAGTGTAATTTTTTCATCTACCGCTTATTGGGATATAATCTTTCCCATGAATTATAAGATTTTATACTGCCCAGGCGACCAGACTGATAAATTAAATTTAATGATCATTTAAATTTATAACAAAATGGAACCTAATAAAAAAANAAAAAAAAAAAAAAAAAAAAAAAAAAAAAAAAAAAAAAAAAAAAAAAAAAAAAAATGAGTAAACTTAATACGTATCACCATTGCAATAACTTACCAGATAATTCCAAGCAGAAAAATGAATCTACGGAAATACAAATAAATAATTTGACTACACTGTGGCATATATGTGTGCCAACACTGGCTGTATATTGGGATGATTCCATTTCATTTGTTTGAAAGAGGATTACATTTATTTACTTGCATTAGAATATTTTTATGTGAACCTTATATGAATTTATCATTACGTGGTTTATAAGGAACTCTTGTATTTTTGGTAAGAATTATTAAATGTTTAAATATGATTTTTGCTCCGGTGTGTAATAAATTCATGTCAACACATCTCTGCGACGAAAAAAACTGCTTACAGAACAATGAAAAAGCAATGTCTGTCTAATAAATGCCTGGCATGCCATAATGAACGTCACAATATTTAATATAATTAATGATATTAATTGACATATAATTTGTCAGCAAATTAACAATATTCGGATATTTCACTTGATTTTTGTAGTCATTAGTAACAATTAATCCAATTTAACATTATATATGCCTAAATCAGATTATAATCTCTATACTATATATGTCTATAGTGATTTTTTGACTACTGGTGAAGAATCAAATAGAGCAATAACAAATATTTGAAAAATGAGCCGCTCAATTATCCTTAAGTTTTGATTGATTAGTACAAATTAAATCTTAAGATTATATATGAATTTACTTATAACATGATTTACGTTCCTAATCGAATTTACATAAAGTAGCAAAACAAATTATTATTACAGAGAAAAAAATATATTACACAATGATCCTGTTAATAATTAGGAAATAGCAAAAATGGTACTCAGAATGCACCACAGGACCACCATGGTCCCCTGAACTAGATATAGGATTATCATACCTTCCGTAATCCGTCTTCATTGGTTTCTGCAAACCATCTTCTGTTGGCGAACGCTTTCGGAAAACCTCGTGGCCAATACAGTGTTCTCTGTCACTGTCTGTATTCAACTCTCAACGAAAGCGCTCGCCAAAAGAAGATGGTTTGCAGAAACCAATGAAGACGGATTACGGAAGGTATGATAGTTCTATATTCATTGTTAGTTATAATAACCCTTTAGATTATTTATATGTAGTATCTTTAACTTAGCTTTATTCAAAATATATCTTAAATATTCCTTACCGAATCATTAACACACAGTTTTAATTTAAGATATTGAATATGGGTTTTGACTAAATAATTGTAAAGGAAAAAAAAAAGACATATTTTGAATACATTACCTATACACTCATTTTACTTGTTTTACCTCATTTTTTAAAAAATATTGTATTTATGACAAAATCTAATGATTTATCGTGAAATCCATTGCAATTCATCTAAAAGCAGTAAAAATTTCACAAAAATCTGTCCGCCAACTAACATAACGGTAGTAGTATCATAATGTAAAATATAAAATGGGATCAGAGGCTGAAGAAATAAGGACTTTAAGAAAAAATTTAAATATTTATTTAAATGGAGGGGTTTTTTTTACCTTAGATATTATTATTAGATGTTGTTATTATTGTTGATTATTAATGATAATGTTATTAGATTTTTTGTTGGGGTTCGGTCGAGGTTATTTAATGAAGTAAATATGTATTTTCCCGATCTGTGCCCTTTGGGCAAAGTAAATTCGAAGCCTATTATTTAAGAGGCGGGGTGACAACGCAGCTGCTGTAGAGTCACTGAAGCGAAGAGCCAGTGAAATACGACGCTACAGAGCTGAATAAGCTAAATCCCGCGTTATGAATACCGCAGTGACCCGGAGACACACGTGAATCGAGCTGCATAAATGAGTGATTGGACTGACTGCTGCTTCGTCAGATGCATAACCATGTGAGTGTAGACCTTCTGTCCGATCTGTAAATAACAGAGAGTCGAGTAGCCTTCACACGCATCTTAGCAGTGAGTAAACATTATATATTATTTATTTAGATTATTAAAAATGATTTTGGTCAAAATCTCAGGGAAATTCGAATAATCTCAATGGGAATAACTGGACTTCGCTTAACGGCAATCTTAGGCTTAGACATTTTATATCTTTCTATGGAGACCTATTTATCGGACAGTTAAGCCTTACTTTGTTTTTTATTTTTTTCATTATTTATGTTCATTTATTTATTGCACTGTATTTATCTTAAATTTCATGTTTGTATTTTTGAATATTATTTATAACAGAGAAAATAAATTATTGCTGAGCTGTAATCGGATACTGGTCCAATGAAAATAGATTTTGCTTATTTAGATACATAGGAAATTATATTTACAAGGAATTATTCTAATGTCGGGAAAGTAGAATTTTATGTACGCCTCCCATTGCGTGGCCAAAACTGCGGATTTTTTTTTCTTTTATTTATTTTTTAACAAATAATATGTAGAGCTTAGGGAAGAGAGACAATTTTTATTTGATTTTAGGGTTCTACCTGTCTTGAAACGAAAACATAAAATATTAGGGAGCATCATTATCTTGATTTTTCAGTCCAATTACAATAGTTCATATAGTATGATAATTTTATAATCTTATATAATGACAGGTTTTAGTAAAATTATTATTTTAATAAACGACAGTAATAGGACAACATCAAAACCTCGAATCTTTTAATGATTATTAATAATTAAATATTAGTTTTCATCACCTAATTTTTCTAACACTACTGAACTACTTTAAAATATTTGGAGCTATAGGGATTATTGAGATAAAACGATGTTCAAAAACTCAAATGTATTTCGAACTTTTTTAAAAAGAAGCTTTTTAAAATATTTAAAGAAATAATACATATTAATATTTTTGTAATAAAATCCTCCCCAATAATTCTTTAATTATTTAAGACATACTCTAAGGCACTGTATATTATTTTCTTAAAGAACTATACTATTTATTTTAACTAAGTGGGACGGTAATGTTAATTTTTTCTTCAAGTCAACAAGTGTTTGACAATATTGAATCTTTTATGGATTATGAAAAGATTTATGAATTTAATATATGGATATATTAATTATTAGTATATAATATATGGACTTAGAATATCACCTAACGTGAAAAATAATTTCTCTCCTTTTTCTTCAACTCAAGCCTTCGTATACCAAGTGTACCTCTGCTTGTGGTAAGGATCCTCATTTCTACCATGGTCCTTCCTTTGTGTCTTCCTTTCAGGCCACAGGTTCTTGGTCACTCTCTCGGTCTTCTTCACTGTAATCTTATCTCCATCTTCTTTACTGGGTTTCTGTAGCTCATTCCTCAGACATATCTGTACCTTTTCGGTTGTCTCTTCCCAAGGCCTTTGTCACTGGGCGTACCTACCTTCAGATCTTCCCTAATTATGTCACTTCGGATATGATCTCTCTGAGTTTTTACATGGAATTCTCGTAAGAAATTTCATTGCAATTGCATTAATGGCGCTTTGTAATCTCTAGATCGAAATTAATCTCTCCGTTCAACCCAATATCACTGGTGGAAATACAGATTTGACTAGCTTTGCGTCCTGTCTAACTTCTCTTTTCAGCCCAAGGAGTTAAAGGTCTGACAATAAACGAAATTCGCTTTAAATATCCTTGTAGACAAGAATAAATAAGAAATATCAATGGGAAAATTGTTACCGAAGTATGAATTTTTTTAAATTTGATAATTTGAACGTTAAATAATAAATGAATGTAAAAAACATCAATAAATTGTAGAAGTTATAAGCTGATTTTATACTAATTTATTGAATTCTCTACTGCATTAGAGCAAAAAAAAATAATGCGAGTGATATGAATTAAAAAAAAAAATTAGAATTCAATAATTATAGCATACCCAATATCATGAATATTTTATATATTTTTAAAATGTATTTCAAGATTTCATCTTGATGGTTTAATGATTAATATGGAATTTAAATTTTAAATATTTTCTTCTATTAAATGAGCCACTAATATCTAACCTGGGCGATAACAACTAATTAACATTCTTAAAAATTTCTACTATTTTTATATATGAAGATTTTTTTTAATGATAGTTGATGTACACTATATCTAAAAGTAATAAACTTTGAAGAAAAATAACTCACCTTCTTTTAAATAAATCTAAATTGGAGATTATATTGACAATGCAGGTATACTTACCTGAAACAAATCAAAACAAATTTCACGTTAGAGCTCAACAAAGTAACTGGCCACTTAGTTTAGATTAGATAGTGTCAGTTAGATATTAAAAAGGTTTTTTCTTTTCTCTTGCTGTTCACTAGAGATACCTAGAAATGTATGATGCAGGAATAACACACAGGAATATAGCCAATTTAGGTAATATCTGCCAAAAGACTGACTGCGCAGTGCAGTAAACACCACCCTGGAGTTTTCATAAGTCGGAAGACTAAAGAATCTTTAACCACTTTATCGCGGTCAGGTAGACCAAAAGCTATTTCTTCTATTTCTCGATACCTTATTTCTCTAGCTGTTCACTAGAGATATCTGGAAATGTATAATGCAGGAATGCAGGTCAAGAGTATAGTCAGGTCGAGGTGGCTCGCGGCGCCGTATGTGGCCTTCTACTTCCATTTTATTGTCGACCTAGAGGGTTTGAATGGCCTGATCCAACCATGCGCACCCTCACTCACAGGTGAGGCACTTCACTAAGAACATGTGTAAACAAGATGCCAATTATATCAGGCAAGGTCGGTGTTGCGGGCCGTCTCGTTTCGGGACAGGGCGTCCTGTTTGGGCCTCCTCTTTCATGGGCGGCTTTCGATCGTCAATCTCCGAAGNTGCTAAAAGAACTTAATGTGTATTGCAGTAAGCTCCCCCTTGGATAGCTAGTCATAATGTTGTCATTTGTTGTAGGAAGACTAGAAAGCTTCTGCCACATTGTCTAGTTAAGAATTACCGCTAGATATTTTTTTTGACTTGATAATTTCAACTTGCTGTTTTCTGTAAAAGGTTACAAAAAAGTCTATCAACCATGATCATAAAAACTGGACAAAATGTTTCTCATTAGCCCAGTTGTTTCTTTTATTTATATTTACAAGCTTCTACAAGAGCACAAATTAGTATAACTATTTACTTTATGGATTTCAATATTGTTTAGACAGGAATCTTTACCTTATAAGCAACCATTAGTTGGGAAAAAAAGAACAAGTTGGAAGAATAATTAAAAAGGTGGATAGTCTACGAGACCCGAGACAATGAGAAGAATTGAGGTTGAATGAAGTAGGTCAGAAAGGATTAAGTAAATTGGAGAGAAAAATAAAGAAGCAATAAAATGGAAGATAAAGTGGCCTGAAAAACTTTACTAGTTTTGTCAAAGTCTTGAAAAAATGAAGAGATGTATAAACAAGAAGAAGAAAGTAGCCAGTGTTAAAGAAGAATTAACAGTTTAGGGGAATAGTGGTATTACTTGCAAGGGGTTTTTAAATGAAAGAGAAGACGATTTTGCTGCAACTAAGAAGAAAGGAATTTTGAAACATATCCTATTACGCATAAATTACTTATTGAGGCATATTATAATATGATATGATATATAGGATAATTATCAGTGTCTGTGATTTTTGTAGTGAACGAGGAGAAATTATATCTTTGTCGTTGTCGTTTCCCCGTTTAACACAAATTAAGTAAATAAAACAAATTTTGGGAAAATGAATGAAGAAAAAAATCTCAGAAAAAATTCAAATTTATATAGAAATCATCATAAAAATAAATAAATTATGAAAACAGTACAGAATACATTATAAACAAATTTTTGGCTCGTATGTCTAAGAAAGATAGATAGAAGAGAATAAATAAAATCTAAAACATGTAAAGTAAAATTATTATTTCAAATGAGATATTTTTAAATTAAAAATAAAAACCATGTTTACCAAAAGATAATTAAGTTAGGACATAATTTAATTATAATGTATATGAATAAAAAAAGCTAAGAATAAGCCTTCTCTAAACAATCCATATTATGACTTCTATCAGATTTTATTAACAATTAAAAAGCATATTTTTTTTCTAATAAAACCTTGAGAAGAAAATTAAATATAGTTTATCTATAGAAAAAAATCTCAATACTGATATTTTCAATGAATTTCTGATTACCCTGGAAGGAAAAATGTCACTTTAGGAACCACCTATAAGATTTAAAATTAAAAATAAAATTTTAAAAATAAGAAGTAAATATATACCTGGCTTAATAGGTAAATTTATTATATCATTCTAGTTAAGAATGAACAACTCTTTTCAAATTTTGCATTGAAAAGCTATGATTCATTATATTTTACACCTAATTTTAGCCTATTTCAATTTATATACAAATACAAGGGATTGCACTAAATGCAGTACTCAATACCACTCATCCTACTGCTGCAACCAGTGAAATGGTAGTTTCACTTATTGGTGACGTTATGTCCCCTGCTAAAATGAAGCTCTCACAGATGCTAGGGAGTTCTCATACCCATGCTGGGCTTCAGCGGGTAAAGTAGTGGTTCCTAAGATCCCACTGCTGTAGCCAGTGAAATGGAAGTTTCGGTCACGTAATACCCCCTGCTGAGATGAGCTTCGGAGGAAAACTTTATTTTTGATTTAGCTCCAGAAGAAAGACATCTCATATGCAGTGCGGTTGTTAACGCTTTATTTAAATAAAAAGAAATAAATAAAATAAAGCCTCATTGGTTTTAAAATCAGTGAATGTGTTTATGTACTATATATGTACTGTACCTTGTTTACGTATAATGGGGGATATATAGATGGCCTAAAGGCAGGATCGAGGTGCGCACAGGTCAGCACCTACGTCGGTATAATCAAAACCTATCCTCCGGGGCGAGCTACAGGCAGTGGCCATTAGGAAACACAAGCACATTAGCTTCTCCGTTTGTTATCTCTATCTACCCCCAGACCTACGGATTCAAATAGTATACCCCTACTCCCTTCTCAGGCAAACCTCCACACCTTTATACATTTCTCATAAACAGTCATACAAATCTATTTATTTCGATTACCTCTTAAATAATATAGTGAGGCCAAGAGGTTTAACATAAATTGCAATATTTTTTTTTAAATTATTATTCAATAACATGAAATTTAACTCATTTTAAGTTATTGAATGAAGCAATTATGAAATTGAACTCCAAGCTGACTCAGACGAAGCTTGAATGCTGCATTTAATCTATATCAGCTTTTCAGAAAAACATAATATAGAGCTAAATACGAACTGCAAATTTAAATTCTTTATATTTTAATTTGTGCATAGTTGGGTGAGCTTTATAAAGGGGGATTAGTCGAGGATTCAGTTTTGGAAGTTCAAAAAATAAAATTAATTTGTAAGCCAGTTTTATTATTACCAGCGTTTTGGCCTAAATAAATGTACTTACGCTTATCTTCTGCCTATTCATCATTATGTATCTTGATATTTCAGTGAATTTTTCAACATTTTCTCTAATATCCATCTCAAATTTATTTGTACTAATAAATTCATTTATTTTCTGTAAGTAATTTATGTATTATATTTATTCATATTTTAGTTAGTAAGGGCAGTTGGTTCGATCGTCAATTGTAATTATTATAGGTAATTATTTGTTATAATAAGTTAACTTATATTTATCTTTTTATTAAATTATTATTGACCCGTAGCCCAAAACAATACTAGGAATTACACCAATAAATGTTAGATATCAAGTCTATATATCGTATCTAACTTTATTTTAGGTAAATATTTGGCTCCAAATCCACATCGGTTCACTATAAATTAATTTTTTTCCTTTTTCTTGGAAGCATTTCATTATTGAATGACTGATTCAGGCGTATAAAACTAACAAGTATTTCTAGTTTAACCAAGGAACAATATTGAAAAGAAAGAAATCAATTTTGAATGATGAATAAATGAAAAAGATTTCCTCCTTCAACCCCAGGCAGTATGTTAGGGGGTTGCTATGAGTTTTAAATTGCTTGTAGAGGGCGTTTGTCAATTTTATTACCTCTTAACGGAGGTCACGTAATAGCTACTATTTTATTAGTGCTCCCAACAATAGGTTTAGTAGGGAAAGATGAGCAGTTTGAAGATGGTAGGTCCATTTATAAAACAACCATAAACGGAGCTTCTGACTATCTATCATTAGGAATTTTTCTACATTTTCTCAAATATCCATCTCCAACTCAAGTACACAGACATCCCTTCATTCAAGCTTAAACGCATATAGGTTTTATGTTTCACATATTCACTAGCATTTCTTAGCTATTACAAAGATTTCATCTTTACAGAAGATGAGATAAGAGAAGTCCTGGAGAGACAGATCAGGGAAGGTGGAGGCAAAAAGGCTAGAAAATGAAAAAAAAGCTAATGGAAGAATAATAGGACATTGGTACAATTCTTATGAGGGTGATATAGTTCTCGGTCCTTCAGTTTGTAATGACCCAGGGGATTCCTTATGGAAAAATTCAGGTGGCCAGAAAAGTGTGCTGACCACACGCCATCTTTAGTTGATTGGGAATGAATACATTCTTAAATTGCCTTTCCTCTCGGGGCTATATGGCCTGATGCGGGACTTTTTTCTTCTTCTCCATTTTTTTAGATTTAGGTAATTAAGAAAGTGATGAGACAAATAATGCAAGATTATTTATTTTGTGCCAACAAAAAGAAGTGAGCATGGCATCTATCATGCCATAACCCCCTGTTCGGGAGAGCACGGATAGGAGTGTCCTGTTGAGCGACCCGAAGAAAAATATGGTCGAAGGTTCTATATCCCCTTGACCCAGAGGATCAAAACACCACCTGTCTGTCTGCTTGTCGAGTGCACCTGACATTACTTCATAGTGCTTATTCAGCAACCCGCAACACACAATGTGTGTTCTCGTCACTGAGTAGAACTTGATGGAAGAAGGCGGGCTCTTTTCCCAGCCACCCCAGTCCCTCTGGCAAAATTCCACACTTCGACCCATCTGAACTTAGTGGAGAGAAATATGAAATAGATGGTATGATTTCAAAATTTTATGGATGATACCTAGAAACCAGTTTTGGAGGTCCTACTCGAGTGTGTTGATAATTAAGTTTTGAATTATTTCTTCTCCGGCTACAGACCCATCCTTGCGTCCTGAAAAATAAGTCAGGGTTTCGGCCAAAATTAGAAAAATAAATTACTCCAAAATTACTAGATAATTATTTTATTATTGCAAACGTTTCGACTTAACTTTTGAGTCATCATCAGTGTAATAATGATGGACGGAGAAATCTCCGAGGGAGGTTTATGGTCACGTTTTAGACTGCAAAACTAAACTAAAAATTCAATTTTATTTATTGAATGTCACTNTAAAGTATAATTTATCAAAATATTTTGGAAAAAATAAAGACGTAACAACTTTGAAGAGGTTATAAATTCTTTATCAAAAACAGTTTCTTGTTTACGGACATTCGTTTTTTTACTGCTCATAAATTGACGCTTCTTGTGTCAATAAATCAAATATTAGATTTCGAAGATAAAAAAAAAAAAATCTAGAGTACTGCACTTCAGATAGTAATAGTGCATAAATCTGTTCTAATCCTGAAGAGCTCAAGACGTCCGATAACTGAGGTCTCACGGACATGGTTTATGGGGGCTGTTGTAAGTATCAAGAGGATCTATTACTGGAAAATGCTCTGTTTTATTTCCCTCCATTCAGGAAGGCCGAATCCACTTTATAAATGTCTTTCTATGTGTACATACACACACACACACACACACACACACACACACACACACACACACACACACACACACACACACACACACACACACATATATATATATGTGTGTGTGTGTGTGTGTGTCTGTGTATGTACGGAATTTATGCATTTCTAAACTGTAAGCATTTGTAACATATAAATTGAGATTTCGATATTTTGCTATTGTTATGCATTATAAAATAACAAATTTTAACGGTGGTAACTTGAAAAACGATTAGAAAAGAAGTCAATATGAAATAGAACTTTATCAATATAAAATAATTTGACCCTAATATGCTTAACGGAAATACATTTATTATTATTTAATTACAATAAACACTGCATTATCCTCTTCATTGAGAGGGTACTTAAATGAAACTGTATGCCACTAATCAGTTTTTGTGACGTTTTTGAGACTATCATAACCCTACGTTAAAATGTCTTAATAATAAAAATAAAATAAAACTGTTAAGAATGCCTAAAAAATGTAAGGAATAACACACAGGAATATAGCCAATTTAGGTAATATCTGCCAAAAGACTGACTGCGCAGTGCAGTAAACACCACCCTGGAGTTTTCATAAGTCGGAAGACTAAAGAATCTTTAACCACTTTATCGCGGTCAGGTAGACCAAAAGCTATTTCTTCTATTTCTCGATACCTTATTTCTCTAGCTGTTCACTAGAGATATCTAGAAATGTATTNAATTTTTGGTTTAAAAATTTAGTTTAAGCTAAACCCCTACTTCCAATATGAGATTTATTTTATTTATTTTTAGCACATTTAAATTAAAAATAAATCTAGTTCTAGATAAAAAGTTAGGGAATAACTTAATGTATTCTGCGCCTATAACCTACCCTTGGTTGATTACATTACCATGATATAGACAAATCTGGTATCCCGTCTTTCTTACAGTACACGGTTTTTGCTTCCCGGGTAAAATTTTGTGGGCGGGAACGACAGATAACTAAAAAAAAATGTAGTCGAAATTCTAGGATACATATTGACATTTTTGAGGAAAAGAAAAAAAAATGTGTAAATTAAAAGACAAAAACTAAAATATAAAGACAAGAAATCAATTTACGACAAGGACTCCTATACAGACTCATGAGTAGGAACTCTAATCTTTCGACAGAAAACAAACTCATGCTCTACAAGACATTACAACGCCAAATCTGGAATCACGAAGAATATATCTGGGGTGCCGCCAAGCCTTCCAACATCCAAAGAATCCAGTCCTTTCAATCCAAACCCTCGGAATAGTCGCTAATGCTTCCTATTACGTATCCAATGCCGGCCTTCACCACGATTTTAATATTCCTTTTGTTCGGGATCTCATTTGTTCCAGCTTCACCCTTAGTAAACTGCCGTACCATTCTAATTCACTAGCACAGACCTTGTCTTTCAACTTCAACACCTAAAATCCTCCCCTTCATCGGTCACCTTCTCTTGCCATTGTAATTGCAATGTTTTAATTTTTTTTTATTTCATCAAATGAAATCAAATTACAAAATATTATTATATTAATGAAATGTAATGTATGAATAAAAAGAAAAATGCTTATGATAAATAGATATAGATAGCTTCGTTGGGTAAATAGATTACCTAGGTTACCCCTAAGATCTAATGATGGAGTTATTATTTTCTTTAGGGAGAGTTATAAATCCTTACAGGCTTTAAGAGAGCACGTAATATGTCGGACTCAAGTAACAGGAATCATAAAATAACCCCAACCCTAATAAAACCCTTGTCCGCGTAATTCGCTTAAGGGGATAAGGAATGTTGCAATGTTAGAAAAGAAGTACGTAAGACGATTTTAACATGGAAATTTAACATATAGCGATTTCAAACTGTTCTCGAGAATTGAACTTATTATTCTGAATTTATTTCTTCAATTTCACATAACCGCCTTTAAATAAATCGTAATTTTCTTCCGATTCACACCAGTTTGTCATTTCTTCTCAAAGCAGTTAGCATAGAATATTAGTTATGAAAATAATAGACAAACAGCTGTTGAGATTTGTCTTTCATGGCGTGGGATAGAGGAATACCGATGGGGATAAATATCTTCCCCTGTCAAGCTGTGAGTGAAATTAATAATAATACATTATTATTATTATAGTAGTGGGAGAGGGATAGTTAGAGATAGGCAGGAGGTTATGTAACCATATTGCTGGACTATGGAAGAGAAAGAAGAAAGAGAAATAGAATATAAGTACTCTCAACTGAAGCAGCCTCAGAAACAATAAAAAATGGCGTGAAATATAAAATTATACATTTGATTAGGAGGAATGAGCTACACTAAACGTAAAGTACCAGTTGAAAGGAAAACAATCTTGATTTATAAAGGAAAAGGAAAGAAAAGTGAGGGGGGATGTATTGAGAGATATCAAAAAAGAGGAGTCACGGCCTATTAAGGCCAAAGCAAGAGGTATTTCGTATCGGGGGATAAAGATCAGAGAGACAAGACCGAATATTGTAGGAATTGACGGAGATTTTTATTTGACGAGGTCAAAGACCGGTAAAGATCGAGTGGAAATGGTCTGTTAAAGGAAAGGGCTAAGAAAATATTGACAGCTTACAAAAGGTCAAAGGTAAAATAACAGAAAAGAAAAATTTTTCGGAATTCAAATTAGAAGAAGGGAAGGATGGGTGAAACTGAGTTTTTAAGTGGAGACCATGGCAAAGTAACGATCCTATTAGTCAGGAGTTGCATGAGGCAAGATAGAAGATGAATTCTTGCAAAGGGATAAGCTATAGAGAGTGGACCAAAGAGAACGTGAATCCAGAGCAGAGGATGTGATCCTCGGATACAAGGAAATGTATGTATTGAGAATATAAGGAAAAGTTAAGTGAGGTTTCGAAGGGATTCAAAGCTTTATATGTTTTCGGAATGTTAGATTTTCTTCTTACAGCGTCATGTCTATGCTGTTAAGTGACATATGTGTATTTAATAGTTTAAGTTAATAGTTTAATAGTTTTTAGTTAAGTGTTAGATTAGTATTTAAGATAACATTGTCATTTACATTCCCCTTTATGAAATATTTTTGAATAGTAAAAGCAATAGAAAATTACTTTTGGTTGTTTTAGTGGTCAGTTTCTGTGTGGTAAAACTTTAAAACTTAAAAACTTTAAAACTTTTAAGCCCTGAAGGTTTTTACCCCTGTTATAATTACAGGAATTATACTTTTTTCATTATTACATTTTTCTGTATTGTAATCAGTGGAGTCAATTATTTATGACAAAGCATTCAAATGTGCAAACACAGATACACACATTATTATTTAATTTATAATATTATTTAAGACTGGGGAAGCATGTACCAAGAGAACCAGATCTGTACGAGAAGCAGCCAATTGAAGGAGACCATCTGCTTCCTTATTTTAAAAGTGGAAGTCACACTTAGCCAGAAAAAGCCCTCAAAAGCCACCCCTTCCATGAAGTTATAAAAGCGGCTCAATAGTGGCCTCCCAGTCAGTGTCAGTCATTGTCAGGTCCGTTTCAGAGCGTCGGGCTGGTCATAGCCTTTACAGTGCCGGTAACAGTGAAATGATAAGTGACAGCAATTAGCAAGTTATTTTGAGGCCTCTTTATAAATAAGCACATTTAATACATTTGTACACTCCTGTTAATTAGTTCTAAGTAATTTATCTTTTCTATTAATTTGTTTATTAGTTAGTAAGAGCAGTAGGTCAGATTATTAGCTGTAATTAGAAGGTATTATTATTTGTTAAAATAAATTAACTTCATTTTATCTTAGTTCTTAATTATTATTGACTCATAGCCTATAACTATATGTATCTANTATCAACATACTATTGCAAAGTCTGAATTGCCAAAAATAAAAATTAGCAAATTTTATTTAGTGGGCGGGAAAGGCGGATCAAAGACGATGTCAATAACGAAATGTACGGGGGAATCGAAAAGGACGACGATATCTCTAATTCAGGACAAGGACGATGAGGACACTATAACGTAGTCGAGATTCTGTATAGATGGGCCACTCGAATCCAATTTTTGAATGCTGTCGTAAAAATATTGAAAAGGAAGATTTATAAATCGCCTCCTTTGGACGAAAAGGTTAACTTCGATTTAAAAAAGAAAAATTAATATGAAAATGGGATATAAAATGAGACGCTATATATTATTTTGGTGAAGAAGCTGATGGGGGGCTAGGTGGCTATTTCGCGGCTGAGGGGTTTCGCATAGGCCTCCTTCCATACAAATAACGGACACCACTTGAGTTATTGCAAGGGTTGAATGAGATCCTTATTCTTTGAATATTTTCATCATTGAGAAGACAACGATTAATATCGTTATTGTTTACCTAATTTAAAAAAATAAGTACTCGTAGAATTAAGAATAACACTGAACAACAAAGTTTATGTTTCGGGGTTGAAATTAGCTGATTTTAATGTATTTCCACCTGTTAAAACCGAAAATGACCATAAAAATTATATATTAGCTCTTGTTTTCAAGATATAGTATCATTCTATTATATATATATTGAGTTTTCAACAAATGAAATATTTCATCACCAACAGTTGGTACACATGTTTGTTTACATAACACCCCTCTCATCAGCTGTTCATAAGTAGTAAACATAACCTTTGCGAGTTTGTCAATTGTACGCACGTGGTTGCTATTGAAATTATCGTGTGAAGTTGATTTTTAAATTAATTTAAGTGCTGATCTGAAATGCCTCGAAAGTGTGTGAATTCTGTCGATAGCTTTTGCTATATATGTGGTGAAATAACATTTAAGGCTCAGAAACGTAAAATGTCACCTATCATTAAGACTGCCTATGAACATTATTTTGGTGTAAAAGTTGGGGACCAAGATAAATCATGGGCTCCTCATATATGTTGTAATTCTTGTTCCGTCATATTGCGAGAGTGGCTGAAAAATAACAAGCGGGCAATGGCTTTTGCAGTACCTATGGTTTGGCGTGAGCCTACCAATCATACAGACGACTGTTATTTCTGCTTAACTCCTCCCATTAAGCAAGGTTTATCTATGAAGAAAAGAGGAACGGTGAAATACCCTAATCTCCCATCTGCTCTTCGGCCTGTACCACACTCAGACAATTTGCCAGTCCCTTCTCCACCCCAAAACTATGAAATTTTAGAGGAAAGTGATGAAGTCTGTTTACAAGAAGCAACCCATCCTTCTACATCCTATGACCCTGATTTTGATGTAAGCGATAGGTCTAGTGATCCGCACAGAATTAGTCAAGCAGAGTTGAGTGACCTTATAAGAGATCTTGGCTTGTCTAAGGAAAAGGCTGAGCTGTTAGGGTCAAGACTACAACAGTGGAATCTTCTAAAACATGATGTGAAAATATCTCAGTACAGACAGCTCAGTACAGGATGCTCCAGAAGTGTTTTATAAAAGACAAGCTAAACGACAGCGATCTTACAATACATCGGATTGACTTAATTGAAATTTGGTGGTACAAACCTCTTTTATTTGTCAAAACACTAAGAATAATGTTTTTTTTTATCAATTTTGTACTTAAAATATTCTAAAAGAAACATAACAATATTGTTTTTTGTACTTTCACTTTTCACGTACAGTATAACTACTCTTTTTTATTAAGTGCTGTATATCTCAAAAACCAGAGCTAATAAAAAATTTTCAATGTTATTTTCGTTTTTATCACCCCAAAATTAGTATAAATAGACTAATTTAGTGTAGGAAACATTCAAAAAATATTTTTTTGTTGTGCAGTGTAATCTATCATAAGAATAATATTTGAAAAGATCTTCTATCGAGACACGAACAAGGTTTTTTCTTTCAAGCGTTCTGTACAATCTGTTCTAGTTATCCTAATAGACAGATCTAATATGACTTGGGTTATCACCTGGGACAAGTGAATGTCTGGGATTTAGTCAAGTGGTCCCCCCCCCTCCCATGACACCATTTGATGTGTACATCTGGCTTGCCGGTCACTTGCGTTCATCCTGTGCACATTCAGTGCGTCCTGTTGTAAGTCGAAGCTATAGGTGACTATAGGTTACTGAGTACTGTCAGAGGAGGATTCCCAAAGTTTCCCCCAAGCATTCGATCGATAATTATATTGCATTTTTCCTTAAAGTGACTATTAATAATTCTCTACGCGGCACGGGAAGGTATGAGAGGGTTAGAGACTGATCTCACCTCGGCCAGCTCGTCACCCTCCCATTACCTATCAATCCACAACGTGAACCCACTGCATAACTATTACCTCTGAATTTAGGTATAAATTTGAATATTCCTTTAGTTTTGTTATTTTGAAAGTTGTGAAAATATTTTTCAGTTTATCAGCATATATTTTTCAATTAAATTTTCTAATTGGTGGTAATTGAATTTAAAAAAAGAATAATAAGATCGATATAATCATGAATAAACACTTCTCTTTATAATTTAATAATTACTATTCATCAATATAATATTTATATGTTCCTCTAAAAAAACTTTAAAATTTATAATACTTATCATATAAAGTTTAGGTAGATCCTTTTCATGTTTTTTTTTTTTTTGTCAATTCCTCAGGAAGTTCTAGAGTTGGACAGCTTATTTTAAATTTAAATGAGTCAACAAATTTTATTTTCAAATTATTAACTCTTATTAGACCACATAAAACCTTATTGTCGTTATTCATACATGGTTTTTTGCTTTTAACTTATTCCCTAATTCAATAATTGATAAAATTTAAAATAGAACATATAAAATAATTCCTTAATCCAAAAGAATGATTTTAACAAGAGTCAATCAATATCCTAAAAATCTGCTTGAAAATTATCAATTTAACTTATTAATGTATTATTTGTGGTATCACAATCAATTTTTAAATCAAATGATTCTAGTAAGATTTCATTTTCAGTGTTGAAAGAAAATGCTTTAAATTCTTCTTCACTTTGATAAACAAAGTCTCCCACCTTATACCTTTAATTTAATCCTTAACAACATATTTCTCAAAAAAATTCATGGAAATAATTCTCTATATATTCTTAATTGAATGAGTTTTTTTTATCATGTTTGACAAGCAAAAAAAAAAATTATCTGATAAAAATGAATAATTATCTGTTTCAGTTTTCCTCAATTCCTTTTCAATTAAAAAATTTATATCTACACACTGGACATTGAGAATGATTATTTTTGTAAGGCTTTTAACATTATTTAACACAAGTGTAATTTTATTTGTTTTTCTCTTTGTAAACTGGGGCTTTAAAATAATTTAGAACTAAATTTAAATTATTTTCTCAGTATGCAGTTTTGCAATTGCATCACTTTTCACATCGCTACAGAATACGTTCTTTGGAAATTTTATTGCAATTGATTAAATGCTGGGGAATAGAATAAAAAATCTAACTGTCCCAGCCAGGGCTCAGCAGAGAGTCAGTCAACTTATTAACGACACTAGTGCTGGAAATTGAATAAGTTATCTGGCTCTCCCGGTGGTGTAAGTGGATAACGCGCTTGCCCGGATAGCAGGAGATCCACGTTTGAGCCTTGGCTGGGGCAATCAGATTTTTTTACTCTATTCCCTAGCATTTTATCGTTTAAAATTTACGAGGGATAATATACCACAATAAAAAAATATTTATAAAATTATAAATTGAAGTAAATAACGAGAGTCGTCTAAATAGCTAGACAATGTCAGCTCCTTCGAGCATAAGGCGATGTATTCGTCTTTCTCGGGGTTAGACTCCCGACACAAGTGCTGAGAATTTGATAAGTTATCTGGCTTTTTATTAGCTTTAAAATGTCGAACTGACCCTGTCATCGCCAGTGCAGATCTCTGGATCCCCCCACCCAATACCCCCCCAAAAAACTTATTCTTTTCCTTTCTCCTTCTTTATATTAGGCTTGAGGATATCCATTAAAAAAATCTTTAAATGATTGAATGAAATTTAGTGATTAGATACCAGCAGCCACAAGATTAGTAAAGTTTGTGCTTTTGTGAAGACTAAAAACGGAAAGAAATGTCTGTTACTTGCTACTAACTTTTTTTTGTAACTCCCTCAATTATATTTAATATATATAAAACTCATTTTGAAGTTTTTCTGTCAAAAGGGATAATGATACCTAAAACCAATTTTTATAAGTCGGCTTAAATAAAAATACTCTTGTACAAAACCAACTATTTCATTTATGTGTGAATGAACTACCTTTATTAAATGACATTTGTTTGGCGTTCCTGATAAAAATCTTTCATATGGTAAACACTTAGCTTTCAACAACTCAATACTTTTTTTTTTTTTTTTTATTCGCCCTTTAACTGAACGAGTCCCTTTAACGAACGAAAACATAGATGCCCTAGTAAAAATCTCAATTTTATCTCTCAAATAAAATTTCTGTAGTTTTAATAAAATTTCTCGGTGTGGCTTTTAGTTATATTAATTGAATTCTGTTTTTAATTCAACGGAGAAAACGATCATAGGATTTTTATAAAACATATATTTTTTCGTTTTTAGTGAAACGCTGAGAAAACGAATTCCCATGGGCGAATCTATGGTTCTTAAACCAATAAATTTAAATCATATAACATAAACGTTCTATGTCAATTTTTCATTTTATTTTTTCTTTTACTAGGTGTTGGCCTCCCTTTCAACCACTTAGGGTCATGGAGGGAGGGTCTACCTACAGGTTGCCATCTCATTCTAAATATCCTTGGCTCAGGACAAGCTTTTATTAATCGATAAATGTTGGCCCTCAAAAGGATTTTAACCTGCAACGCCAGGAATACCTGAACCTTCAATTTCACTTTTTATGAAATTTTACATATCGCTTTTAAGTGCAAATGACAGTGTGAGTTCGTCATTGAGCGAAATCAGACGATTAGGAGTGGTTCATTATCTGTATCATCTTGATTTAAGATGATATCTGTATATCAAGGGAGAGTAATACATGAATTTTAGCTGCCGCGGTCGTAATCTTATTATATGCAATGAAACTGAACCCAGATTTGTTTATTGAAAAATATATAACTATAGGGGATTACATGAGACAACAAGTTTAATTCATCGAAGTAAATTCATCAACTTCTTTTCTTTTTTTTAAGTCATAATACATTATGGCATTTAAACACTTTCTAATCATTTTTCACCTTTGTCATTCCACAATTTTCATTAAAACTTTCCCAGTGCTACAAGAATCTATTCCCGAATTCAGCCCCCTTTTCTGCAATCTTGCAAAAATGATTAGGGGATTAAGAAAATCTGAATGACCAATTTTTATAGATATGAATTTTTTCCAATCGATTTGTCTTCGCTTCAATGGTCACTGTTCGTCATGACTATTCTGTCTATTTTATCAGCACGCTGTAAAGGTTATCTGTGCCTTGTCAATTATGATGCTTCTCGCCAATTTTGACATCACCCTTCAGAGGTTTGTTCTACCTGACATCTGTGAAGATTTCCTGCCTATTTTGACAGTTCTACTCAGATGTTTATACCACATTCACCTCTCAACCTGTTCAACTTGTTTAAATTCATGATTTCTTTAAGTGAATAGTTTTTTCAGTAAAATAAAATACTCAAATTTTTTGAGTAATAAATTATTTTTTTAATTTTAATTCATTCCTTTTTTTATTATTAATTTTTTTTTTAAAT
>KZ807075.1:700574-711993 GCA_000696205.2 Oncopeltus fasciatus
TATATATATAGTATGTGTGTGTGTGAGTGTATGTGTGTAGTGTGAGTGTTAGTCTTTCAAACAGTTAGGGTCATGAAGAAAGGGGCTATTTACAGGTTGCCACAATCTTTCTAAACATCCATGGCTCAGGACAAGCTTTTATTAATAGATATTAACATAATAGATAAAGAATTGGGAGACCCCAACGGATCCCCTAACCTGTACTTGGATACTGGTGCCCCCCCCTAAAAAAAAATTATATTAACTCCAGAAATGATGGTCTGTGTCAAATATGGATAAAAACTATCGAATTCAAATTCATTATGGTTAACACGATGTCAAAGGGATGACGGCACGTTGTAAAATGTTATCTTTACATATATCGAATAATAATTACATTGGTATATATAATGTATAATTGAACTAAATTTGGCTTTCGTTTTAACTCATTCTATCATTAGCTTTTGACTTCTCAGTGCTCTAAGATTTTCGTAATTTCTTTTGGAAAACAAACATTTATATACTTAATAGACCATATTTTTCATATTTCTTATTACAGATTTGTAAATATATCCATAAGACAGAGCCGGTTTCAAGTTGAATGCTTGAAGCCTTAGGAGGAAACTGCTTAAAATAAATCCAGCGTTGAGGGAGAAAGGCAATGAGTGAGACAAATTTCTTAATGCTTCAGTTGTCACTGATTTATGCGTCGGCACTGAATTTTAAATACAATAGATAAAGAATACAGTAAAAGCTGAAATGTTTGCTGAGTGTAGAGAAGCGGTGGGGGGTTTTTGGCTCTAAAGGGACTGGAAGGGCCTGGAGAGACGGTCGCCCTACAGAGGGTGGCGGGGGTCCTGCCGAAGTATAATGTGATCGACCGGCTGGCCACCTCCACAGAGAGCCACTCGCTCAACCCCCTTCTCACCCCGTCCGTGTGTACCTCGCTCTCCCACCCTCTCTCTCTCACTCTCATTACGTCTTCCATCAACCCCCTATATAGCCAACACTGTTCACTCAACCCTTTGTAAGGCCACTGTTTGCAGTACAGCTTACGGTAGTTAGACTTATCCAATGGGTTATACTTCATAATAGCCGAACAGATTATTCAGCGTCAGTTTTAAAAAGAAGACATTTTTTATGCTACAAAATAATGTAACCATTCTTTTGGAAAATAATTTTCCTACAAGAAGAACAGTAACTTCGAGCACAAACAGCCCTCAATAAAAAAATACTCGTTTTAATTACATGAACACAGAAGTTACGTAATACAATTAAATAAGATATAATATATTTGAATACATTAATAGTTAAATGTCATTTACAAAATTAAATTTAAATTTGAATATTTAAACATGCGATAAATGATTTTCTCTATGCTTAACGAGCTACATAAACAAATGAAGCGTCTACATAAACAAATGCCTAGTTCTGTTCATGTCATACATTTTGAATGAGACCTGAATTTCTACAATGTGGCTGAGAAGATAAGCGGCTAAGGGTGAAGTTGAAGGGGTTGATGAGGGGTTCATCGTCCGCCCCGCCAGTTCAGTAACTACAACCCCACAACAATACTCATAACTAGCTAGACAATTTTAATGAAGGCGGATATTTCTTACCGATATCTCATCCCTTCGCCAGCAACAATCATCATTTAATAAAATTAATTCCAAAACTCCTATAAAATTAGTTTACAAACCAATGTAATATCCTATTTAACCCCTTGCTTAATAGTCAAAATCATTAAAAATATCTATAATCACATCATTATTCAAATCAAATCTGTAGTTAAGCGTTATTTTCGTCAAACATTTTGTGCGACCCATTAACGTACAATATTTTCAAATATTAGTCCACGCTTCCTCTCATGTTTTCTACATTATGTACATCCCCTCAAAGTTGAACAATTAACATTAAGAATTATTATCATAGTTATTTTTAAATTATTATCAACATACTATTGCAAAGTCTGAATTGCCAAAAATAAAAATTAGCAAATTTTGCCACAAATATGAATAAAAAATAATAAAGCATAATTTTCTTGTATTTATATTAAGATGTATTAAATATATAAGTAAATAATACCTTAAACTAAACCAGATGGTCTCTTAAATGTTAGAAATTAGTAACAATGAATTCTACTATTGTTAGTCCCACAGTCCAAGTAACAAAACTTTACGAACACAATATGAATTATTTAATAATAGTAATAAAATAAAGTAGTGTTGTAATGCTATCATCCTTAGGGTCTTTGCAAAGAATTTGAAGTTAGCCATTTTCATGTTGAACATCATGAGAGAGAGAGAGAGAGAGGTCTTGTTTGCTTCAAAAATTTCCTCTGGAATCCTATGGATTTGATGTAAAATGATATTTAGTCTTTTACGTGTTGAGCATCATGAGAGAGAGAAATAGAGTGGGTGAGAGAGAAAGAGAGAGAGAGAGAGAGAGAGAGAGAGAGCTCTTGTTTGCATCAACAATGTGTCTGTCGAATTCCATGGATTTGCTGAAAAATTACTGTTAGCCACCATATTCCATGGTAAGAAGAAATCTGATTAAGCCCTAATTTAAGGGGAAATACGGACCAATAGGGACCATTCCTAGCTGTAAACAATCGAGAAGCTATTCACTCCTGAAGCATTCCTCGCTGTTTTAAAGGAGCTACCCTTCCTGTATAATCCCCCCCCCCCCGTTACCCACCCCATATTTCTTCTATAATACACTCCTTCTTCAGTTATACTACACATAAAAATTTATAATTTTTATGAATTATGTAATTATTTTACTAATTTAAATCTTGTTTAATACATTTCACTGGAATATAACAGTACAAAGTCGGAATTAGGAAAAAAGTATGGTGTCTGCAACATAGAACGTTGTGGAGGCTAAGCGATGACTCCCCTCTTATATAATATTTGATTCAAAACTTTGTGCGTTGGTACACACGATGATGCTAAAAGAATTTTCATGCGTCAGAAAGAATTTTAAAAAATAGGATCATTTCAAAGAAATATAAAGGCCTTGAGGGAACGATATTCACTCTTAAGAGCGTGTGGTTTCTGTAACGGCCGATGTAAAAAGAAAAGCAAAGAAGGCCAAAAGAAAATCCAGGGCGCTATAGTGTTAAGCGTGTTAAAGGAGATATATAACGCTAACAGCGTATTTTCTAAATTCCAGCAAACTCACGCACACGCACACACACCAACATTTGTGTGTATATATATATATATATATGCTGTTAGAGAGACTACCCGAACTTCACTTTTAGAGCGGGTAGTCTCTCTAACGGCCGATACAAAAAATAATTCCAGTGCCGCTATAGCGTTAAACGTTACAAAGGTGGCATATAACCACCATCTTCCTGTTCTGATTTTGCACTGGAACTCTCCATTTATTCATCAAATCAAAATATATTATTATATCTCATTTGTTTGTGATTTTCGGTGGTGCGTGAGGACTTATCCATGATTAGTTAAAATTAAGGTAGAGTAAATATTGTCTAATTTAAACTTATGTTATTTTGTACTTTATACATTAAATAAAGCATTAAAAAAAATGAAATAACTGGAGAGTAAAACAAAATATTGGTAAGAAGTACAAGCGCTGGGGAATGAAAAATACTCAGGAAGCTGACGTCTGGAAGTCAACAGTGTACTTAAGTTTGGAGGCAATGTATGAGGGGTGGAAAAGACGATCTTGGGGGTCTCCCCGCCCTTTTCAAAATCTCCACCTTGCTACGTACTTCATACCTCGATCCATCAAGGTGAAGGCATCTCACTCAAGCTTACTCTTCCTCCCCCTCCCCCACCAACCCCCAAGCAAGAAATAAACTTGGGGAAAACTCCTCGGAGGGAGAAAATTTTAAAATATATCATATAACTCATAATTAATGATGCTTTTCATCTAAAACAAGTATAAGATTACATTTTGTACTTGAAATCAGTAGCGTAGGACGTTTGATGTTGTTTATAAATTACAAAGAATGCCTTCTTAAATAGTTTATTCATGTACTCTTAACCGTTAGTAAGTGTTTAATGAAGTAGATGACGCAACTTATACGCATTTTTTATTATAACAATCGTTTTGAAAACTCAATCCTCTGACATCATAACATTACGAGTTACTGCTCGCAAATAACTTGACGCCAATCTCTTTCAGAATTAGATACATTACCTTTCACATATCACTTTTCTATATATCTATAGTAAATCAGAACAGGTGGATAAAGAGTGTAGTCAACATACTTAGTCAGTGAG
This sequence comes from Oncopeltus fasciatus, assembly GCA_000696205.2. Taxonomy (NCBI): domain Eukaryota; kingdom Metazoa; phylum Arthropoda; class Insecta; order Hemiptera; family Lygaeidae; genus Oncopeltus; species Oncopeltus fasciatus. Next base: position 704,807 of record KZ807075.1, read on the forward strand.
TCTCTCTGACGAAGGGCAAGAAATCTCCCCGAAAATCTTACTCTTTGCAATTTTTTTTTTTTAGTGTGGTGTGTTCACTACACTTTTTATTTCTTTTGTTTTTGTTTACTATATATATATATACATTTTTTAGTAGTATAAAAATTCATTATTAAAAAAAAATTATTCTTTACAAATTTCATACATTATAATTTTTGATGGGGTACATAATAATAGTCCTTGCTCGTCTATCCCGGGACGTAACCCGTCCTCAGAGAGGAGCCCAGGTTAACCCGCGATAGACTATCCGGCACCCATCTTCTCCCCATCCTAGGATAAGAAGGAGACTAGGCAGGGAGTCAAGGAGGGAGGGAGAGGGGGAGAAAAATGCCAGTGTATTCACTCCCTTGGTATTTTAACTAAACTAGCTGGAGTAAGAGGTCCCTTGGCCACCTCCTCTTGAGGCGTCGGGGTGGGTGGTGGGGATGTCAGAGAATAAATGTAGAAAATGTAGTCACTTTGAACGGAGGTCGTTTTTACATTGCGAAGCTCATGAACATAATTTTTTTTAATGAAATAAACTTTAGCAATTCTTTTCTTGCCTTAAATATAACGATCTTCCTCTCATAGCAATTGGAAGTGAATTAATAATTGGGTGAAGTAATAATTGGGTTGATATACTTACTTACGTGAAGTTTCTGCAAAACGGTAAATTTTTTAATAAAGGTCTGCCTTAATTAAAGAAAAAATAAATAGTACTTAAGGGGCATCAGGGTATCTTATGGGATCCGTCTGTGTCTCGCGATCGTGGCGCTGCTGGTTCAAATCCCACCCTGGGCTAGCTTGTCAGTTCAAATAAAAGCTTGTCCTGAGCCATGGGTGTTTAGAATGGGATGGTAACCTGTAGATAGCCCCTCCCTCCAATGACCCTTAGTGGTTGATAGGGAAACTTACACATATTAATAAAAATAAATATATCTTAGAAAGGAAGAGAGTGAAGAGCATACATATTCTACGAAGTTTTAGACTTCATAATGGCGATAAAACCTAAAAAATATTTATAAATGTGTAGGATCATCTAAGATGTCTTTCTTCGAAAAGAGTAACGGACTGCGGTCTCATGATGATCATAGCAATTGGAGTGCAAACTTAATGAGTTACATTCAACTTACCAAAGAACTGGAGGTTGGAGTTCCTACGACGAAAAATTACACTGATGAATGATCAAAATGATAATTGCTAAGCAAAAATAACACATCATTTGACCTCAAACGATGGACTATTAACTCCTTGACATTCTTCAATTGAAAGAATGGAAAAAAAAAAAAAAACAATTATTCCATTAAAGTTGATTGAATTTCACAACGAAACCCAATCGACAGTGGTCTTATTGATTTTAAGTGACCTGCAAGAAAAAATTCAGATCCAAGTAATATAGTAAATTTTGGAGCCTTTGAAGAAAAGTAATAAAAAAAATGGAAAAGAGAAATAAAAGTGTATGCCTAGAAATGTGTAGTGACCTTTAGATGTCCCCAATCCAATGGCCACAAGTGGTGTTGTAGATAGAGTACGAAAAAAAAACCAAGATTACACTGGGGAACAATTTGAAACTCAATTTCTGTTGAGTTAGATTTCCAGCTTTCAATGAAAAGCTGTTTTATATAGAATTAGGCATGCTGGTTTCAAAACTGTTTTTAGTTTTCTTCTATCACGTCACGTTCGGTTTCTATGTGGGTGGAGCGCATGTTGGTCTAGACTTGCCTGTTTAGTTACGTCTGTTATACTGTGGTGAAATGTTGTGTGTCGGTATGCAGTATTTAGTACTTCTAAATTAAGAAGTGTACAGAACTACATAGTGTGTTTGAACTGAAACGTTTCCTAATGGCTACCTCTGCTCCTACATGCCAAAAGTGCGAAAACAGCCCCGATTCGTTTTGTTATATATGTGGCAGTTTTACCATTCCCAGTCAAAGGACAAACATCAGTACATTTGTCAGACAAGCATATTTTGCCTATTTTAAAGTGAAACTTGGTGATCAAGATAAAGCATGGGNNTATTACATTAACAATTAATCATTTAGCATTGTCATAGAAGTCTCCCAAATTGTATACATTTCTATAAGTATTAAATTAATATTTCTTATATTCAATAACTAATACTCTAATTAATTATACATTAATATCAGGTTATCAGATATAAATCCCATGATGAAACCAATTTAATTAACAGAATACTAAATATGAAAGATAAAACTCCTCTTTCTATATCTATTAATTAATGAAATTCACATAATCAAAATAAAAAATAAATAACTATAGTTTTTAAAATAATAAGTTACATTTGCTTTTATTTTTATATTTTTGACGTAATAATCATATTACATGCTTTATTAACTTAATTAAGATATTAAATACGGTTCGAATAATTTGTTTTTGTATTTTCAATAATTCAGTGATGTTTTCGTTAACTTGTGTAAAAACTTTAATGTCCCATACTTTAAGATTTTTATAGTTTATTTTGAATGTTTATCTGTATTAGGATAAGACCGATTTATATTCGAAAACATAAATTATTTTAAACTAGGCATTCCCTCTGAGTTTAGCTTCTCGTTAAATTTTGCACGGAATATACAAAATATATTAATCCCTCCAAAGATGGTAATTTGAGACAAGAAATTCCCGCCTGATACGACTAAGCCGACAGAAATTAAATATTTCTACCTGATAAAATATGCTTTTATTATTTAAATATAGATATTTCCCTCTAAAATTAATCCAAATGAAGATATACAGTACTCGATCGATTCGAAGAAATACAGTACTTAACGAGGTATTACTTGAAACTCACGAATAAGGGTTGGATTGTTGCGAAGTACAAGGGGTGTGAAATGCCTGTTCTTTGCAGTTAATTAAGTCAATTTAGCTTTCTTTAGTCTTGAAAATTCAATTAATGGCTCTCCCTCCGAACCATTAAAAGGCTCGAGAAGGGGTGTAAAATTAATCAGATAACAAATAATCTCAGCCAAGCGAGGAAAATTTTTTAAAGGCGACTTACTAAAAAAAAAAAATCTTTAAAGGACTAAAGATTTGAAATGAGTTATTTAAAGGCGACTTACTAAAAAAAAAAGAAAAATCTTTAAAGAACTAAAGATATGAAATGAGTTATTTTATCCTACCGCTGCTGAATTAAAATTAAAAAGGTAAATTACTTTGTACATTATTATGAAAATATGTTTATTTTCTACTTATGTCCTGAAAGTTTTTTTATCATGTTTGTTTGACTAAAACTTGACAAAGCGTATTGGATGAATGAGAGTAATGAAACCTGAGATTATTTTTTTTAAATTATATATTACAACCACTCCAATACTCAACGACTCATACATATTAGCACTTCTCCTTCATATTTTCTGAATGTAACCATACATTTACACTATTTCAACCTTGTAGACATCGTTATAAATTCCGCATCCAACGTAATTCCTAATAATTCATTAATTATACATTAATAACAGACTATTTAAGTTTTAAACTAGCGCTTGACAGCTTCGACTTACACGAAAGCTGCCACATACTCTAACGCTTTGTACCTACGTTTAATTTTGGACTGATTGAGAGCTAGTTCTTGTACAGTTACCTACGTGCCAACGTGGCTTTTTCAATTTCAGAAAGCACAGATCTTGAAGCAACAGCTGGAGAGGCATTCAAAGAAGTTTGAAACTACTTTAGGGTTGGTTGATCGATCGACGTGATAGCCTTACAGATCATTTTTCCGGACGGGATTGAAGCTAATCCTAGGAAACGTCCTAACCACACTTCACATATACACAAGAGGCAAAAAATGAAAATGAAGATTCTAGTGTCAATCGGATGCACGAAACGCTTATTCAGCGAAACGCGTACATCAAAGTAATGGAAAGACTCTTCTGACAGAAAAAGTTAAGGTCTCACATTTTTTACAATTGAGACATTACCGCAGGTTTTTTTTCTTATTTCCTTAAGTAAGCAGTTTGAAATCAGCTACCATAAAGCTGGGAAAAACGCTTATTATCAATAGAAAATATAGAAAGTAACATAAATTAAATATAAGCATTTACGAGAAAATAGGATTTATTGGATATATTTATATTATTTCCTTATATTATTTTGATTAACTAGAGTAGAAAGGGGTTTCTATTTACTTTATTTAATTTACTATATTCATTCAAACGTACGGGTAGCAGAGTTCGTACACACACTCCATGCTCCAGGCAGTCCCAGTGGCTGGTCCTGTTGTGTGTTCCACACACCCCGGGGGTGCGCGCCTTAAGAAAGACGGGTCGGCGAGAGAGGAGTACCGTGTGGGGGGTGCAATCAGCTGGAAACAGCGCACAATCTCTGGAAACTTGTTGGAAATTGCACAAAGACTCGAGCCCGTCCTTCATTGAACATTGCCAGGGAAGTGATACTTCCTACGGGTCTTTGCCGATTTCACGCCCTCTCACATAGTCCCTCAAGCATGCCGAGATCAACCTGACTCGGGACAGTTGGTTTCCACCTTTCTCTTCACGTCCTAAACATCAATTTCATATAGGCGGACCTTTAAGTCCGCTTGCTATTTATGTTAAGCAAGTAAAATTAATAGAATATATTTGTTAAATACTTTTGGTTTAAAGATATTATGTTCTACACATTTTTTCTAATCTTAATAATAACGACGACAGTAACGTTTTTAATTCATGTAGGCTTTTAGTTAGCGCAGCCGACCGAATTTCCGGATTATGCTACCGGGACCGCATCTGACAATAACTTATCAGACTGGTCCCGGTAGTATAATTGGTAAATGCACCGGCCCGGATAGCAGGAAATCTAGGTTCGAGTCCTAGCTGGGACAGTTAGATTTTTTTATTCTGTTCCCTTGCACTAAAAATTAGTAAAATTTACGTGGGATTAAATACCACAAAAAAAAAAATATTTATATGTATATTACTTTCTTTCAGGTGGCCTTATAGACCGAGGATCTTTAGCCACTTGAAGAGGTACTTATGTGCTCTTGACTAGACCTTAGAAATCTATATCTACGCACTTTTACACACTTTAGATACTCAATCGGGGACTTTATTCCCCTTGTCAGTTTGCATCCTTTAGACTGACAGATCTCATCAATCTGGAGGGTTGTCCTGCTTTTTCATACCTACCCCTATCCTCCTGTTTCCCTCGGGTATTTAACCTGATTTAAAGAATCATAGAGGGACGGGAAACCTACGGGTTGCCATCTCATTCTAATTATCCATGACTTGGGTCGATATTATGTTATTATTGATAAAAGCTTGCCCAGAGCGTGGTTTGAACCTACAGTGGGAGGATTAAGATACCCGAACAGATCCCATGAGCTATTCTTGCGCTCCTAGGATCAAATATCTCACCAGTTTTAGAAGTAGACTGAATTTTAAAAAGAGGACGAAAAATATCCCCGTACGCAAAAAATAGACATTGGGCATTTAGGGATAACACTCTCAGATCTTACAGTTACAAGATAATTCTTGAACCTGCTCTTGAAATATGTCGCAGTATATTTAACCAAATTTTGTAAATTGAATTTTCAATGAAATTTATTAAAATTATTTTGCTGTATATTGAAAAAATGCAATTTCTTTCCGGCCTATATATAAAACTAGTATATTTTATGTCAAATTATCGAAAATGATAATTTACAAGGTTCAGATACCTGTAATAGCCTAATATAAAATGTAATTTAAAACATAAAAATATAGCTTAACTACTAAACTATAAAATGTATAAAAGTTTTGCCAAAGTGAATCATTTTGGGGTTCTAGGTATCTTTTTGACAAATTAGGAATATGAATTGAAGGATCTTGACGAGCCTCAGCTGAGATATCATGAAGAGAGCTACACCTTTTACAAGGGCTTTGAATTGTCATTTACTTTCTAGGTACCATATAACCATGCAAAGAAACGCTTACATCAACAAGGGAATAATTTAAAAACTAATCAGGATGAATATTTTCATTTCAGTTCCCCCAAAAAAGAGAATAAAAGTAGTATGTTTTATAGAACTTGCCTAAGGTTTTACAAAACTTCAATATCCCCAACTTTTTTTTTTTTGTATAGCTAGGATAGAAAACTACCTGAGGTTAATGAATGGCAACACAGTTTCAAATTTAGACTTCATTTCTTACCATCTTATAACTAATGAATACTGAATATTTTAAAGAACCAAGAAGCTGCTTGAAGTAAACAGATTACAATTATTTTTTGTTCCATGAACAAAAATAATTGAATAGTACAGAGTAAATGTGTCATGTTTAGTGCAAACCCCTTCACTTCCCTTAGTGGTACATACAGAACAATTTGGGTGGGCAGCTGTACTACCGAAAAACTTTCACGGATAAAAAATAAAATTAAACTGATCCAATTTAAGTCTTTGCTTACAATATATAACCCCAAGAATTACAACAAATTGTCTTTATTATGGCTCTAACTTTACCCTTATCACAATTTTAAAATTGTTAGAGCCCAAGACGTCATTATTCCTAGCTACTGCAGTAAAAACATTGTTAAGGCAGTCTCCTGCTCCGCCTAGGGAAATTTTATATATTACTAATTTTTCTCATAAAACTAAATTAATTAATTCAATTATCATAAACTAAAACCAAAATCAATTAACTTATGCTAAATTTGTAGGCTTGAATTTAAATTTAGTATGCTAAATCACTAGACTTTTTAATTCTAGAAATATATTTAAATGTATAAGGTTTTTTTGAAAAAAAAAAAATAATAATTTAACAAATACAAATATACGGACGGAAAAATTTCAGGACTCATAGTTATGTCTGATCCAGTACAGTGGACACATATCCTTGGCAGAGTGTATCTCCTACTCCAGATCCAGCCAACTAATTCCAGCACGTCCAGCTTGGATTCTATTTGTAATTGTTTTTCCCCGTCCTCACAAACGAATGCGACTTAATCATAGAGCAGAGAGACTCTCATATAAAAAATTGTGTGCATTGTAATTTCTTGCTTCACCACGGAGAGCACTGGTTTTGATTACTATGTAACGAGAAATTAAAAAAAAAAAAAAATCATTTCTTGGTGGTACACAGCGAAATTTAATAAGTACTAGTGAGGTTTATCAGTATCATACATTTTAATTTTAAAAGCCCATTTTCTTTTTATAGAAATTTTGTAATTTGCTTAATAATGAA
>KZ807076.1:30979-45453 GCA_000696205.2 Oncopeltus fasciatus
TAAGTTTCTTAATAAATAAAAATTATAAAAAAACATTAAAAGTGATTTGTTTATATGTTTAAAATATTATATTTGCATCTAAAGAGGAATGCCGATTGTCAACGTCAATTTCAGCTGCTGAAGTACAAGTGTTTTCGGCCTCTCATCATCTCGTTTGTTGCAATGTTGCGATGAGCATTTTTTAACTGTGAATTAATTGTTATAAGGATAATTTATATCATTGTGTTACATTTTAATTTATTATTTAATATGCTCTGGGCGTAATTGTCTTTGCAAGCTCTGAGAAAGTCTTATGTTGTTAATTCTCAATCAATATGATTTTTCAAACATTTAAAATTTTTAATCTCCTGACATTCATTTTGCTGGCTAATAAAGTTTCAGCGTTTTATTTACCTGGATTGGCGCCTGTTAATTATTGCAAACAAAGTGATCGTGATTTAGCAGCATGTAATGTAAGATAGATAGCCACTCTTTTTTTTTATTTACTTAGATAAGGCACTATTACCTTTTTTTATTTATTTATTCATTTATTTTTTTACAGTCTCAGGTAGATTTGTTTGTCAATAGATTAAATACAGAGGAGTCAGTAATTCCATATGAATATTATCAGTAAGTATCATAATTATGTATATTAGACCATGTTTGTGGCTAGATGCAGTATCTTAATGTTCTTTGTTTATTTGTTTAGTTTTGATTTTTGCCCAGCTTCTCAAGAAAGCAAATCTCCAACTGAAAACTTAGGACAGGTTGTTTTTGGTGAGCGAATTAGACCTTCACCCTACAAGGTAATTGGGCTCTTAGCTTTTAGTTTCTTTGTTCATTCTATACTATTTAATGTATTAAATCTGTTATGTATTTACTAATTATTTAATGCTACCTCTTTGTGCATGTGTATGTATATATATATATATACACACACAGACATATGTACATTTATAAAGTATATGAAGAAAATGAACCACCCGCGGCTGCGATTTATAGTAATCAAGAACAGGTGGCATAGAGAGTGCAGTGCACACACAAAAAGAAAAAATCATGATGAGTAAAATTTTCGGGATCTCTCGCCCTTCATCAGTGAGGAGTGAAGAGAGACTCACTCCTCACCGATGAAGGGGCGAGAGATCCCTGAAGATTTTACTTGTGATTTTTTTTATTTTTGTGTGTGCACTGCACTCTTTATCCCACCTGTTCTTGATTACTATATATATATATATATATATATATATTGATTACTATTTATATAAATATGTATAGAAAATGAAATACCCGTGGCTGCAATGTATATAATAAATAAGAACAGGTGGGAGAAAGAGTGTTGTGAACTGACAAAAAGAAAAAACTACAATGAGTAAAATTTTCAGGGAGACTTATAACCTTTCGTTTGTGAGGAGTGAAGACCCCAGTAGTCTCTCCTCACTCATCACTGATGAAGGATGAGAAGTCTCGCCAAAAATTTTACTCATTGTAATTTTGTGTGTGTGTGTGTGTTCACTAAACTCTTTCTCCCACCTGTTCTTATTTCTTATATATTAAGGATATTTAGAAGTTCATAAAAATTCCTTTATAATTTATATTTCTTAGGTAATTAAGAAATTCTATTGTTACTTCAGTTTTAATATTAAATTGAATTTGTAATGTTTTCTTAGATTAGTTTCTTAAAAAATGAAACTTGTGTGCAAGTCTGTACAAAAACATACACGGGTGGTAATCCAGATTCCATGGCAAAACTTGCACTTCTTAAAAAAGGAATGGGTTTGAATTACCAACATCATTGGATAGTCGGTGAGTTTTTAATAGTAATATATAATATGCATGTAAGTTGTCTGGTTAGCATTTTTAGGTTCCTAAGTTGAATCGTGTGGTAATTGGGAAAAATTATAATGCCTATAATAGGTATCATTCTTGGCTGGGGGCAAATAATCTATTTTGGATGTTCAAATGCTTTTAATTCAAATTCTTCTCTGAAGTTTATTCACTGGCTTGAAAAATTTAAAATAAATTATAAAAAAAATCCTTTATACCCTCATCAATCTGCGTTGAGATAATTTATGTCCTTAGAAATTGTGTATCCATGTTTTTTTTTTAATATTTCCCCATGACTTCGTGATTTTAAAATTTTTGAGGAGTGTAATGTATTCAAAATTTCCCTTGATCATTATTATGGATGTAATTGATCAGAAGATGACACTTCCTCATTTTTGCTGCTTTACATATTTGTCTATGCTTGTATACACATCACTATTTAAAAAAAATCTGTTTCTCGTAGTCTCAACAATTAGCCTAGTGCTTACCCAAACTACTGGAGTACTTACCACACATTCATCAATACTTGAATGAAATTTCTTTAATGCTATCTGATCCGAGTCTAAAAAAGCTAATAATATGAAAGAAAGAAAAAGAAGATGGAGAATTTTTTGACCGTAGGTATTATTATTAGATGATTTTTGATGGGGTTCGGTCAAGGTAGATAAAAAAAAATACAAATTATTAATAAAAGTGTATTTTAAAAAAATTCTCAGTCATGGAAATGTGAACTTAGGGACAGGACGTCCCCTCTCATCTTCATGATAGTCCTGAAGATAGCTTACAATGTAAGCCGAAACGTCAGCTGATAATTTAAAAAAAAAATACCCTTTTTTTAAAAAATTTATATTTTTTTGGATCTATCTTGACCGAACCCCAACAAAAATCATCTAATAAAGAAAAATAAGCTTTATTCTGTGAGCACACAAAATTTTATGTGTGTGTGTGAGTATATATATATATAATATTTGTAATTAGTCTTCTACTTTAGGCTTGCATTTGTAAAAAGTAGAAAAATCAAATTCTGTATTGAAATTTCATTTTGCAAGCCATTGTTTGAGTTCCTGCTATAGTTGAAATTTAATATAGAGAGTAGTGTTATTAGAAGACCTATTATTAAAATTGATTAATATCTTTGTTTTTATTAGTTTTATTGGAAAAATTTAAAATCCTGGCTGGGACAGTTAGATTTTTTATTCTGTTCCCTTGCACTAAAAATTAATTAAAACAATAATGTAAAATATATTTTTAAATATTTGTTTCATAACAATTTAAAGATAAATTCATATTAACAAAAATATTTTAAAGTGTAAGTATGGGCATTAAATGACTCTGTCTCATTTCATAAAAATTCAATGCTTTATTTTCCATTAATTTTATATTTGCTGTGTGAGCTTTATAATCTATGTAGCCTTAATTTTGTGAACTAAAAAAATCTGCACCCACAGGTTGGTCTAATTTTTTAGTTTATTTTTTTAATAGAAAATAAACTTTTCTTGTCAACCTGAAAAGTCAAAATCTCTATCCCCCTCTCCCTCAGAAGTTGGTGTAGTTTTGAAGGAAGTATTATCTGAAAAAAAAAACTTTCTGACTATAGCTTAAAAAATATCTCAAAAACTCAGAAACAGCTGAAGTGAATTTGATTAAATTAAGGATTTAAGTTATATACATTCTGGTGATGTTCTTAATATAAGCATTGATCCATCAATTCTAAGGAGTTTATTTTAAGGGTTAAAAGGTTTAAATTATTCTAGCAGCAAAATTGTTGTTTCCTCACCTGATTTCAATCTGGTGCTTGTACTTTATTTTGAATTGAATTTAGTTTATTATTTTATTCTTTTAATTTTTATTGGATCTCCACTGGTTATTCCTTAAATATATATTTGTGTTAGAAATATTGGGTGTTAAAGCAAAAATAATTACCATGTGTTTATTAATTTATTTGATTCACTGCTTACCTACTGCAGTAACACTGTAAAAATCGAAAAGTGCTGAATTATTTTCATGCTATTTGAAATTTAGGTTAAGCCTATCCTCCAAAGGTTTCTATTTAAATATAAGTATGCCAGAACAAGTCAAAGAGGCTAAATTAATGGTTAAAATTGTTAATAACTAGTAACATCAGTACAACTATCCATTTTTAGCCATTTATCTCTAAGTAAACATTGAAAATTGCATTTTTGTTCTCGATCCTCATTGTATTTCCATTTTTTCTCCTAATAAATAGTATAACAAATATGAAATATAAATGTAATATTATCATTTTTCCTTTTTGTATCATGCATGTTTTTTTTACTTAGTATTCATTGGCTGAAGTATTTATTAATTTTTTTTTCCAGATAATATGCCTGTTACATGGTGTTACCTACTTGATGATATGAGACATTGTTGTGTTCCTGGTTTTCCTATGGGTTGCTATGTTGGGGAACATCAGAACCTAGAAGATATTTGCAGTATGAATGTAAGTTAGTTTACTGCATTTGTTTTCAAGTTGTTTTAAGAAAAAATAAATCTTAAGGCTAGTTTATGATCAAATGTAAAAATAAGTATTTTGATATTTAATTAACAACTGTTCATTGATATAAATAACTGTTCATTGATATAAATAACTGTTCATTGATATTTATTTATATTCATTCTCTTCTGTTCATTATCAAGGCGAATGGTTGAATATTAATATAAAGTTATATAAATATGAAGTTTTTTAAATTCTCTGCCGCTAGTAAAACAAGTTAACAAGTATATAAAAGTTTAGTATTTACATTATATTTGTGATTATAATAATTTGTAAAGTTTATATTAAAAAGATTCATGAAATGAAGTAAAATGTTAAATTGAGAATTACTATTTGAATTTATTCTGTATTAAAGTTTATCTCAAATTAGGTATTTTTACTTTATAGTTATGAATTTTAAAATTCTTTAATAACTTTTAAACCGTCATTTTTTTAAATATTCATCTCATTGTATTATTAAATAATATTCAATGTATTTACATTTTTATTTAATTCCTGTTTTTAAATATTTTTTCAGCCAGGAATTTTGCAAAAAAAAACAAAAAAAAACTTCTGGTTATAGTTCAGAAATTCCTATAAGTTTTAAAATAAAGTTCATAATAGTTTATCTTATTTTTTCTCAGGTGTTCAAATAGTGTTGTCTATTTCAATTGACTTTAGTGCAACTTTGATTAAAATCATTGGCTGAGTGCCTTGCTCATGTCTTATAGGTTTATACCTTATGTGAAATTTTCTATATGTTAGGTTGCCAAATATATTTAGGAAATCCCCCTCATGTTAATATTGGCTTTAGTTAAGGCGAATTGTTCTTGGACTTGTAAAATAACATATAATGAATATCATTGATTTCTTGTACTATTTTAGTGTGAAAAAAAAAATAGTTTAATGAGGTATTATGCAATTATTTTTTTAATTAAATAGATTTTACAACCATAATTTCTAATGTGTTATTTTTGAGAAGAAATCATATGTCATCATCTCATCATTAATGTCTCTCTCTCTCTCTCTCTCTCTCTCTCTCTCTCTCTCTCTCTCTCTCTCTCTCNTGGATTTCAAATAAAGATGAAGCATTCTTTTGGAATGGTATCCATATATTGCCCGAGAGATGGACAAAATGTGTAGAAAGCGAGGGCCAGTACTTTGAATAAAATATATTATACTTTTTTTTAAATTACTGTGTATATATTTTAAGAAATAAACGACATTTTAAACTTGTATACCTGGTATGTATAGAGCAATCAAGAACAGGTGGGATAGAGAGTGCAGTGGACACACTAAAAGAAAAAAATCACAAGGAGCAAAATTTTTGGGGATCTCCCGCCCTTCATCAGTGAGAAGTGAAGGGATGCTAGTATCATCTAGCACTGCACTGCACTCTCTCTTTTCTGTGTGTGCGTGTGTGTGTGTGTGTGTGTGTGCGCGCGCGCGTATGTGTGTGTGTGTAGTTCTTTCTGAGGCAAAGAAAATTGCTCTTCAAACTTAAATTAAATTCTCATAGTGTTTAGATAAACTGATTTACAAATTAATTAAGCAACAATGAAAAATATTAGGAATTAGGTTTTAACTTAATATGTCAAAAGTGGCTACTACTGCATGACAGATGAACGGTAAGAGAAAAAATTCAAACTGTTAAGATATACTTCTCCATAGAGTGAAGGTATTATCTTGATTTCAACATTTTCATTCAACATTTCTATCTCATTTTAAACCTCATTAAACTATGATATAATAAAAACAAAACTAAAATGAAGAATTTAGTAAGAACTAAATTGTTTTGTATAATTCTTTAACCATAATATTTTTACTTTGTTACAGCAAAACAATACTGTGAAATGGTCTTCTCGTTGGGATTATATTTTAGAGTCTATGCCTCACACAAATATTCATTGGTTCAGCATTCTTAATTCTCTTATGATTGTTCTATTTTTGACTGGAATGGTTGCTATGATTATTCTAAGAACTCTTCACAAGGACATAGCCAGATATAATCAAGTATGTTTATTTATTTATTTAATTTTATTTTAACTATTCACTTTTAAAGTCTTCATAAATATTCTTTATTGACACTTGAGTTATTTTTTATAGATTGATTCTGGTGAAGACGTTCAGGAAGAATTTGGTTGGAAATTAGTTCATGGTGATGTGTTTCGACCTCCGAGGAAAGGAATGTTGCTCTCAGTATTTCTAGGATCAGGTCTTCAGATATTCTTCATGACTTTAGTCACATTAGGTAAGGTATTATTATCAATATTTAATTATTTTCGGTAGAAATAACATGCATGTATAAGTGTGAGTTCGTGCATTTTTTTATCCATAAAGATAGAGTAAAATAATTTTAATAGTCGTGTGATTTCATACTTCATATTAATGTGTTAATTATTATTATTGATTTTTAACTCACTAAAGCCTTAATTTAGAATCTTTCCTTATTAATTTAACTTAATGAGGAAAAATCATATTTTTTTTTACCAACAATGCCTAGACGTGGACCCTAACCTAAGGAGAAATAATTATTTGCTATTCACTTTCAAAAAATTTTGGTCACATTAAAAGAAACAGACAAAAAAAAAAAAAAAAAAAAAAAAAAAAATGTACTGAACACAAAAAAAACCAATTTACAAAAATAAAAATTTGGGGGGGGGGGGGGTTTCGCCCTCCATCAGTGAGGAGTGAAGAGAGTTTCCTCTCTGACTGGAGGGTGAAAAATCTCTCTGAAAGTTTTATTCATTGTAATTTTTTTCTTTGTGTGTGTTCACTACACTGTGCATGTTGATGTGTGTATTTGTGTTTGTGCATGTGCATATGCATAAATGTGTATTATAAAATATATTTAAGAATGCAAATTCGTGTTTGTTTATTTTTTAAATATAGGAACCCAATTTTGAATTTAGGCTTTTCATTTCAAACCCTTGAAGGGATTATTTTTGGTTGAAATCTGGTGGGAAAAAGGTGGGGTTTAGAAAAATAGCAAAATTTATAGTAGTATTTTTTTTCTTCTTATTTGAGTTGAAAAAAAATGTATGGGATATGATGGTGTAAAATGTAACTTTCTAATAATTATGTTCTGTAACATTTTTACAATTAACAATTGTTAAGAAAGAAATTTAAGAATGTGATTACCATTGGCAAGGGCTTCCCCCATTCTTCCTTTCCAACCAGTCTAAAGCAAAGTTTAGTGGTCATACCTTTTGTGTTCATTGTTCTCTTCCTTTGTAAATTAAATTTCCCTATGTAGTATTATTTATATAAATCTTTTACTAAATAAGAGAATCTGTGTAGATTTTGCAGTTCCTGTGTGGTGGAACTTTTTTTTTTTTTTTTTTTTTTTTTTTTTTTTTTTTTTTTTTTTTTTAAGTATGATTGTAGAATTCTGTTTCTTTTATATCTCATTTCTTTCTTTCTTTATTTTTTCAAAGATAATATTTTAACGATTCAAATGTGTAATTTTAAAATAATATTGTACTATATGAGTCAAATATAATATTATAGATCTACTTTTTTCTATTCAAAAATTTACCAAGTAAATTTTTTTGCAGTCACAGTATCGTGAAAAGAGGACTTATTATATATTCAATCACGTTGACCTTCTCATCACTTACCACAGTGGAGCAGGAGAAGAGTGGGGCAATGCTTTTAAAGCTAATGGTGGACGAATTGTTTGTAAGTTTTTTAATACTTTATTTTTATTATTTAGAATATTTTATTANTGGCACTATGGGTTCAAAGTTCCACCATGGGCAAGCTTGTATCAATAATTAAAAGCTTCTTCTGAGCCTTGATGTTGTTTAGAATGGCAACCTGTGGATAGTCATTGCCCTAAGTGGTTGAAGGGGTGGCTAATACAACATATTTTTTGAAAATTGTTACATTATGAGTTTGTTGTATATTATTATTATTTGTATTTTTGTTATTTGTATTGTACCTTGAGTGTTTCTGATATATTAGATGATAAGCAATTCCTTTCTATAGAAATAAACAAAATAAAACTTCATTTAATTTAAATTAGTAATTTTCTGTATTTTGTTTGATCATTTTATTTTGTTATTTTTATTCCAATTTTTCCAATGTTTGTTTTATTTTCAAAAAATATTTAACATCCCTGCCCAACTATGAATTCTTTTCTGAATTTCTTTTTTTCATACAGCTCATTAAACGTTACAAATTTTTCTTACTATTATATTTTCCTCAACAGTTATCACACAAATCAATTATTTTGTTTCATGACTGATGATCCATACTGAACACTTTTGAATGAAATTTTCTGTTTATCACACTTTAATTTAACAATTTTATTTTTTATTTTTAGCATTTGCTTGTCTTGGATTCTTATCACCTGCTAACAGAGGGGCATTGATGACATGTGCTATGGTTGTCTTTGTATGTCTTGGTGCTATTGCTGGGTACACCTCTGCAAGGATTTATAAGAGCTTTGGAGGGGAAAAGTGGAAATCCAATGTATTGCTAACATCAATGCTTTGCCCAGGGTATGACATTGTATTCTTTTACATTTTGGACCTGTCAGGTACATCCTGAATAGAGTTAGATCTCATTCAATTGAATCCTTTTACAATTTTATGTTAGCATATTTTTTATATAAATAATAATCCTATTTTTCCTAGCACTCCTCAACTGTCTCAATGAAACCTGAGACCTTGGATAGGTCTCAGAAATATGTTCGGGCTTTACCATTGCCTTTCGAAGAGTTTGTTTATTGTAGGGCAGAGCTTCACTGTTGCATTAAATGTGCTCTACAGCCAATCAGTGTGACTAATTTATTCCTTCAGGCATACTTCACAGGTTGAGTCTTCTTCTGTTCACATTGTGTTTTGATAATAACTGTGAGGATAGTGTCATTTAAGGGTTGAGATCAAGTATCAACTCCTTACATCTCAGATTAATGCAGTTTTTTTCTCTTTTTCTGAAGGTTATAATAAATAAATTCATTAAAGTACCTTAATTCTGGTTTGAGTTTGTTTAGTCAATTTGTGTTCCACTCTTTTGATTCCCTTGCTTACACTTTTTTCTTGATGAGTTCTAGGCTTGCTGCAAAAGTATTCCTGACCTATACTTCATGTTTTTCAATGATTGGCTGTATGAGCTAACGTAAATTGTCTGTCCCTTAAGTCTTTTGTCTAGTTTTTTTTTTTTTTTATGACATTGTCTATAGCAATAACAAAGATTTGTGTTTAAGAATAAAAGTAAAACTTCTCGATGTAATGGAGTTTCACTTGTGGTAGTGTCAGGATGGAAGTTTCATTTTAATCTCTTATCAATGATAAAAATGATGGAGATTTAATGATTATTCCCAAGAATTTAACCTCCCATGCTATTTTTATCTTTTTACCGTTATCATAGTATTTCTATACTTTGTGTGTGTGTGTTTGTTTATATAAATACACACACACACGATCTTATAGCATACAAAGCAAGACTTGCATGCAAACCCACTTGTAAACAGAAACATCTTAAAGTAGATAGAAAATGTTGCTATTTAATAATTCAAAAACTTGATGCCTGGCAGTCTCAATATTATCATTAGTATCAGTTAAGAAGAATAAAATTCAAGTTAGTATTTTATGGATAAATAATACCAATTATGAAGGACTTTATGATTATCTGCATTAATTTTTATTTTATAAAACACTTACTTCAATTAGGGAATGTCAGAAACACTCGGACATTTATTTTTTTAATTTTTATCAAGAGAAGGAAAAAAAGTGTTGACTATTTGATGTTTCAAATGTGTATCATCGTTTTCAATTTATATTGTAATTTTAAATAACTGAAAAAGAGAAATAATTAGAATTCCATCAAATTTTATTGATTTATAATGTGTACAGTATAATTAATTTTTAAAATTCAAATTTATGAGTGGTAAATCAAAATTCTGGCTTTAGAAATCTAAGGATGACTATTAAGTCAAATAAATGTCATGTAATTAACTAGGATTGGGTCAATGAATTCCCGTTGTGTGTCTTTCCTCTCCTTTTAATGATTTCAGGCAATGAAATCAAGCGAAGGTCAACATTATTACCATGGTGCTATGATCAACATTGATTATTGATACTATGATTTCTTTTTTTCTTTACTGATTCTACATCTACATTTTTCCATTTAAATATTTTTTTTAAACTGAAAAAAAAAAAAAAAAAAAAAAAAAAAAAAAAAAAAAAAAAAAANAAAAACTTGAGTGCTATTATATTATGTTGTAGGCTGAAAAACATAACATGGATTTCTTGCACTGATATGGGACTAATATTCTTGGACAATCTGCTTAATTATTAACCCAACTCTATTTTGAAATGAAAAAAAAACAGTCTTGTACAACTTTTTAAATCAGTTCATTAAATATTTGAGATTAAAAAAGCTTAATTTTAATTGTATGATTTATTTCATTTGTTTCAGAGTGGTTTTTACTATATTCTTTGTTTTAAATCTCATTCTTTGGGCCAAAGATAGTTCAGCAGCTGTACCTTTTTCGACTTTAGTGGCACTTCTATCTCTCTGGTTCCTTGTATCAGTCCCACTGACTTTCGTTGGTTCAGTTTTTGGATTTAGGAAAAGAGTAAGTAAAAAAAAAATGATGTTTTAAGTAAAAAGTTTGTTTAAGAAAATAAAAAATGTGTTCATTTAATTATAATCCTTATAACAATAAACTTTTTTACACTTTATTTACATAGCTTCTAAAATGGAAGAGATAGATTTAAATTTAAATAGAAGGTTCTATATTTTTCATAACCCTCTAAGCACCTTGTTATAAAAATTCTGAAAAAGTTCATCAATTCTGAAAGCTACTTTGCTGATCAAAGAGATACAAAGTATAAAGCTGGAGTCTTTTTCATTTACAAATAAAATCAGCTTTTCTTGAAATACACCAGAAGAATGTACTTTAAAATATATTTAAAAAGGGGTGCCAGGGTGCTCATTGGATCCATTCAGGTCTCACAATCCTGGCACTATGGGTTCAAAGTTCCACCATGGGCAAGCTTGTATCAATAATTAAAAGCTTCTTCTGAGCCTTGATGTTGTTTAGAATGGCAACCTGTGGATAGTCATTGCCCTAAGTGGTTGAAGGGGTGGCTAATACTTAAAGAAGAAAAATATTTATTAAAATTCATTATCAATATTCTGAACTTATTTTTCTTGCAAGTATGCAAATATTGTTTATTCAAGGTAGTTGTGGATTATTATTATTTTTTTTTTTTCAAAATAGTTTTGAATGATCTTTATATTTTTATTTTTCTTATTTTTTATGTTTTCAGTTTTTTTAAATTTTTTATTTGTTTTTTTAGCCAATTGAACATCCAGTAAGAACAAATCAGATTCCTAGGCAGATCCCAGATCAGAGTGTTTACACTCAACCTCTACCTGGCATTGTGATGGGTGGTGTCCTTCCCTTTGGCTGCATCTTCATTCAACTCTTCTTCATACTTAATTCTATTTGGTACATATATTGTTTGATGCTTCATTTATTTTTATATTTAATAACAGAAATGATCAAATTTCTGATTTTTACTTAGCTTTAGATAATAAGTATGACTTCTCAAATATTTACCACAATGTTAAATATGGTTACTCCTTAAAATATTTATCATTTGAAAATATTAGATATATTTTAAAACTTTTTTAAAATATTTAAAAGCTGTAAAAAGTGTAAAAAAAAAAAAAAAAAGCTGATATTCATTCATGATATGTATGTTGGTATTATAGGTAATGAAAACACTTTTCCCACTCTATAAATTTTTTATGCCTATAGATGAAATTTTTTGCCATTCCTTCCATGCACATTTATATTCTAATTATTGGGGAGATGTGATACTAAGTCCTTAAGAGACTACTGTTTATAAACTAAATAATAATAAAATTGATATTCGTATCAATTAAATAATCTGTATATTAGTTGGAGGTTGGTCGGCCGTCGAGTATTATGCGGGAGAATAGCATATAAGAATAAAACTTCAAAATTATTTGGTAATTATTTTATTACTGCAATGTTTTGACTTAATTTGTAAGTCAACATCAGGGTGATGATGCATGGGGAATAATTCTTGCCAATAATAAAATAATGAAATAATTCTTCTGATCCTGGCCAAAACCCTGATTAATTTCTCCAGCATAAATATATTATTGTAATTTTTATAATACAGTTTTTTCTAGAAGTAAATTGCTAATAATTTCTAAGTAATAATTTTAAATCTCTATAGTAGTATATGAGTTTATGGACCATTTATGAGCCTTATCTTTTGAACTTTAGAGGTATGAGAACACCATTCTTATTTTCAATTGGATAGGAAATAAATTTCAACATAAATCTGTAAAAATTTACATTATTATTTATTAATAATGTAAGTTTTAAAACTATTAAGGGTAAATCTTCCTTTTAAAAGCTAAGATTATGAAAAAAAAAAAAAAAAAAAAAAATTGGAATCAGTTGAAATCAACTAACTGAAATATTTTTTAAATATAATTTTATTTCAGGTCAAATCAGATGTACTACATGTTTGGCTTTTTGTTTCTTGTGTTTTTGATATTGGTAATTACTTGCTCTGAAACAACAATTCTCTTATGCTATTTCCACTTGTGTGCTGAGGTATATACTTTTTTCTTTTACTCTTTTAATTGATAGTGGTGTAATTAATAAACTGAGTTAGTTATTGTGTTTTTTTTTTTTTTTTCAGGATTACCATTGGTGGTGGAGGAGTTTCTTAACAAGTGGTTTTACAGCTGTATATCTTTTTATTTATTGCATCCATTACTTCGTCACTAAGTTAAATATAGAGGATGTTGCTTCCACATTCCTTTACTTTGGCTACACTCTTATTATGGTTTTCTTATTTTTTCTTCTAACAGGTAACTTTATAACATTTATTTAAACTGTTTGATAAAACTAAAATATTTTACCAGTATTATTATAATTCATTGAACTTTTTGTATGCGTGTGCATACATTCGTGTATATATTGTTCAACTTTTTTTTTTTTTATTGCTTTGTTTTTAATAATCAATTTAAAAAAATTATTTTTGGAAATTTTTATGTTTAATATTAGCAAAACTATTTATATCTGTTGAATATATTTTAAATGCATTTAAACTTTTTTAGTTTAGAACATAAACAATAAGGATTTTTAAAAAATCCATGAAAAAATAATATAAAAAGGTAGAAGCCTCAGAAGCCACTGTCAAATCCTTGACTTATAAGAAATTTGAGGTCAGATTTGAATTACTATTTTAGGAATAAACATTCTCTTCCTTAACCGAGTCTTATGTCTGGCTGCACAACAGAATTGATCTTGATATTAACCTACAGGGACAGCATCAAAATTAAAATAAGCTGTTTATCATTATATACCACTTGGGATTGCTTTTCTTAGGAAGGTCCTCTGATGTCAAGGTGATATATACATACGTTAGTAAATCTCTTGTTCTCTATTGCCACTCAGTGTTTCTAAGCTGTGAGAAACTTAATCTCAATTTCATACCTCCCATAATAATGATATCATATTTCTTCTTACTTTCATCAATCAAGTCAAAATCTGATTTTTGCATTATTCAGTGGACAACTGAGAAATAAGGTAATATTTGAGCCATCAGGAACTTTTCTAATTCTGGCTTCCTGTATATCAGATTTATTTAAGCTAACTAAGCAGTCCAACTCTATCTTCCTTCAAACACTATTATACCAGAGTACAACTTTGTTAAGTTGTCACAATGTTTTTTTCAAAGCCTGTCCATCTCAGTTCACTAATTCTAATTGATGGTTTATCTTTCATTTAATGACCTTTGTCCAGTTTCGCTCATTTGATCAATTTCAGTTGTCTGTTTCATATCACTCATTTTTATCAGCGAATAATCAAACAATGATGTTTATTATTCTCTTTGTTTCCTGAAAGATGTAGAATTCAGACAGACAATTTATCACCCCCTCTGCCCATTACACGATTTGAGGGGCTGCCTCCTCACATTTAAGTTGCTCTGTTGTAGTAGCACTCAGACTCAACCTTTTCTGGATTTTAACAGCCTAAACCAGCTGAACCCAGGTTTCTTAACAAGGTGTTACTAGTAATTATTTTTATATATTTTTATTAAGTAATTAAACTATCTTAAAACTTAAGCATTTAAAACTTTCAGAAAATAAACTTAAATACATAATTAAATTA
>KZ807076.1:91032-108600 GCA_000696205.2 Oncopeltus fasciatus
CTTCTTATAAATTTTATAAATATATTTTTTTTCTAAAACTTAATAATTTAATTTAACAATGTTAAATTAAAAGCAATAGAAATTTTTCTATGAACCCTAAAAAAATCAAAAGAAATATGTAAAATATATTTATGTCTTCTTATTCGCCACAGACACAATATTATACTTACAAATAAAAACAAATTTACATTTTACATAAATTTGTAAACTTAGATAACACTTTTGAGCATTGGATTTTTATGACATTTTTGTTTTCTATATTTCTTTCCATTAGTAGTTGTCATATATGTAGGTCCCTTTTAAGTATAGTTTACAATTTAAAAAAAAAATTTTATTAACTAATTTTATCTTTCATAAAAGAGTAGACTCTCAAAAAGTCTAATTTTTTTTTCATAGGTTTTCCTCGGTGACACATTATAAATTTGAGATTATTCCTCGTATTTTATCAGGGTAGATCGTCATGATTCTTAAAGGATTTCTAAAATTTTTATAGCAAGATAAGTTAAAATTTTTTAAGACAGTTGAATTTTATTCCTTTTAAATTTTGCATTAGCTTTATTACATTTTTCTGTACATAAAAGATAATTTTAATCTCTACATCATTTTTCCAGACAAAGACATAAAGACTGTGGTAGTTGTTTATACTTATATTCAAAAATACTGTGGTAGATGTTTATCAGCTCTGTCTTGTATAATACAAGACATAATTTAGTAAATGATGAGAGCCCTATTCAGATTTATCAACTTCCTTAATTTAATATTTCCAGCTGAAAATTTCATCTATTTTTAAAACAAGAAATTTTCTTACATTAATTTTCTCAAAGAGCTGAAAGACAGTTTCAGTTTAGGAAATATTTTGGATATTGCTAAGCCTACTTTGATGAGTTCAACATATTTATTTATATTTAGTTTAAACTTTTTGCTTTTCATTCAAAAATTGAGATTCATCAATCTCATGATTTAGACCTTATAAGATCACTGTTAAATTCAAATTCTATTTTCTCGTCATTTTTATCATAAATACTCACTATTGCATCCTTTGCATAAATAATATTGGGAAAAGCAGTGGACCTAAACTGGAGGATGGGGGTAATCATATTGTTATTAATTTATTCCTTGACTGGCTCGCCCCATTATTGTTCGCTCAGAAATATTGCAGTCTCTATTAAGCTCAATTTTACTTTATTACTTTGAATGCAAGATCGTTTGCATTTCTCCTAATGCCACATAATACATTTCTTCAGTAGTAGTAAGCTATTATTATTATCTAATAAATCAAAAGTTTCTTTGAGTGAGATTTCTTTCAGAATAGTATTGTTTATATAATATTTATTAGTATGGAGTAGTAGGATAAATGAAAAATTGAAAAAAAAATTCTCCAAAAGTCATGGTATGGAACCAAAATAAATTGATTGATTCTGAGGAGAATCTGTTATTAATTTCAGACTGAAAAAAGGTAGATTTTATGGGGGGGGAAACCCTTCTCCTCGTTGAAAATTTACTTTGTTTCTTTAAAAAAATGTTTTCATTTTTCTAACCAATTATTTTATTTTTATTGTTGAATTATATTGTTCAGTTATAATAGCCATTAATAAACTTGTTTAAGTTTTTTCTATAATACAACTTAAAGGGATAAAGAAAATGTTGCACATGAATTATATAGTAGTTTATTTTCTAAATTTATTTTTATTATTTCATATGCTTTTTCTTTTTTTAAACATATTTCACGATAAAAATTATAGTATTTTTTTCTTTTTAACTCATAAAAAAATAGCTTTCTTAATAGATTCTTTTTCAATGCTCAAAATAAAGAAGAAATGTACAAATTTAAATTTGATCTTTACAAATCTGCTAACAACAAAATCGATATGTTCAAGTCCAGGTTTTTCCAAACCCCATTTTAGAATATTGTTTAAGGCTTCAAACAAAACCTTTATTACAGCTTAATATAACATTATGATATTAGGGTGTTTTATAAAACTGAAGGCACAATGTGACATTGTATTTTTTCCAATCTTGATAACACAAATTCAATTTAAAAAAATTCTGTTGTGCAGAAGATAAGAACAAGTGAAGAGAAAAAACAAGAGAATTGCTCAGTATTGCAGTTAATGAATATTTCTCTCTGAGCTTACGATCTCATGCAATCCCCTATCTTTATAGAATATATCATTTATAATTAAACAAATCTGTGTTTTATAGCACCAAATTACATATGTAGCAAAAATATTTCTTCTACTCTCATTTGACTTTATAGGAAATCCTTGATTTTATTCTATATCAAACATAGCTTTTCCTTTACATTAAAATTAAATGCCAACTTTCACAAAGAAAAACAAATAATTTTGGCTTATGATCCAAGAAATTAAAATTTATGGCATAGTTAAACCCCCACTACTAATTGTTCAATTTCATAATGTACTTTCTAAAATATTTTGTTTATCAATAAACATATTTCTGTTGAGTTTCATTACTCTAAATATATAGTAATATTAAGTCCACTAATTAATAAATATTTAAATATTAAGTCTACTACATTGAAATAAACATTTGTACTCCTAATTGATATTTTTGGCTATCTCACATTCCTATTTGTCTAATTCTAATCAATAGAGAACTAATCCTTCTATTTTAAATTTAAAAGTGATGTGAATTTTCATTTTAAAAAAACAATAATTTTGGATACAAACCATAAAATTAAAATTAAAGATACAGGTAAACCCACACACACATATAAATAAATTTTAGCCACAATCATTATATCAGAGAAAATGAAAAAAAAAAAAAAAAAAAAATCAAAACATCTGCCATGAGAAAAAGTTCAACGACTAGATTCCTTCGGAATTTGCTATAGCTTCAAGCTATCCTGACTTTTTTCAATAGATTTTTCAATTAGTAAACTTTTTTTTGTAATAAATATCAATTAACTAAAAAAAAAAAAAACATTAAGAAGCATATTTATGTGTTATAATCCATTATTATAAACTCATTATGTAAGTAAGTAAATATAATTGTATATTTAAAACTAAATACGTAAAATTAAGTAAACATAGATGAGTTCAGAAGAGATGTGATTTGACCCTTAGACTGAACTCACCAATGAAACCCTTTATATTTTATTATTTCCCCTAAAATTGGCAGCTTTAATTAAACTCTCTAAAAACATTAATCAGTCTAATTTAATACATTGAAGAAAATTGGGGTAAATTTACACAAAATTTTAAAATTTAACAACTATTCTGTAAATTTTATTTTTGAATGTTTTAAAACAAAAGGAGTAGCATTTCATAGTAGAAAATGTAATAAGAAATTAAGATTTATGACTAATAAAATGAAAAACATTTCTTTCTTTAAACTAAATCCACAAGCCCTAAAAACACATTTGACATTCAAAAGTATAAACTCATTCCAGATGAATAATATTTGAAAACAATGCAAATATTCTATTATTAAGCCATGAATCAATAAAGAAAAAAAGGAAACAAAATTCATATTTTGTTTTCTTCATTATATTGAGTGGGAGAACAACAAAGCAGACTCTATGCCCTAAATTTAGATCAGTCATTGCCTTCACAATGATCACAGTGATGTGATTTGCCTTAACTACTAAATAATTTAAAGAGTTAAAATAATTAAGAATAAAGAATTGCTTTCTAATAATATAAAATTATAAGGAAGTGACTTTAAAATATGTTACTTCCAATTAAACAATCTATCAAATTATGATACTTCAACTGACATTACAAAAGAGAATACAGAAAAGAAATATTAAGTCACATAACTTAAATTGACAACTGTGATTTAATATTCAACAAGTTGCATTCTAGGAGTTATCAAATGAAAGCTATCATGTTGTACCGTTTGGAACAGACATCAAAACAAACTTTTTATACATACCTCATTTCATTTTTCAAAATATTAAGTTAAAAATAACAAATTCACAATATTAAGGAACTTAATTTTGATGTACTTTTAGTGAGTTTAAAGCAACAAAATAAATGAAGAGGATCTAACTAAAAATTAAATTTATTTAAAAAATATAATGGAAATCAAAAGAGTAAACTATAACTATAGATTTTGATATAAGCTAAAATCTCTCTCTTTTCTTTTGAAGATAAGAAAAATGGACAAATAATTTCATTTTTCAACATCTTTTACTTGATAAGATAGGTAATAATTATAGCTATTATTTTTTAAAGAAGATACATCTTTAAAATAAATAACTTGTATTTAAAATTCAAATATTACTTATTAACAATGAAAATTTTGACATAAATACTTTTTTATGATGATAAAATATTTGTTATGTAAAAAAAGAAATATTTCGTGTCTTTTTAGTTAAAATGAGTAACAAAACAAGAATCAGAATTTTTAGTTCCACACAAATTTCATATTCCATGCATCTTAAGCCTAAAATTCATGACTTTATTTAGAATTAAAACAATGCCTTCTTGTAAATTCCAAGGTTTACTATTCAGTGGTAACCAAACCAATAGTACAATGACATGAGGAGTTGAGTTGCAAGTAGGCTAAGGCAAAAACTTATGCAACATAAGATAGGTAAAATAGCAATATTAAAAATATAAAACACCTCATTAAATTTCCTGGTGAGGAAGAGTGATGGATTATGTTGTTAAAAGAAACCAAGGAAAAATAGGTCGAACTGTTTTTATGCGACTGTTGGACACTTTCCAACAGCGCGACTGTCTGAGGAAGTCAATCAGGAGTCCAGATATGACATGCTAGTGACTCTACGGACCTAAAAAGAGATAATGATCTGAAGGCAGATGTCAGATATTTTCTTATGCATTTAAGTTGTTATTTTTAACATTAAGTACGCTTAATTGGTTATAAGGATTGCCTATTGACCTCTTATAAAGATGTATTGCTCCTCATAGAACAACATGCACAAATTTTTAAATCAATCACCTGAATAAATTGAAGAAAAACTTATTTTTCATTTGGGGATTTTTAAAAGAGTTTAAAACTCTCATGTATGAATGGTTAAATTATACATCTTAGATGTTGAAAAAAATCAATAGATATTGGACCTAATAGTGACTAATATCTTAGATTGATTAAAACTATCTAGAGGGGCTGATTTATTCATTAATTTCTTCATAGATATATGTTTTAAGTTTGTTAGAATATTTCATAAGTATTGGCATATTAAAGATAATGCTGTAGATAGTGGGTCATTGAAGAACTACAACTAGTTATAAACAGCTTAAATTTATAGACCAACATAAATTAGTCCAGATATATTATGGCCACAGCTTAAAACGATTGAAGTAAATTAAAACAAAATTAACTTCCAATATTTATTGAACAAAGTGCTCACTTCTTTAGAAATCATATATTAAAAATACAAAATAAAATAATTAAAATTATCTATTTTAAGAGAAAATTTACTGCAGTGACTTCAGATAAAACTGTTGAGGCAAGAACCTAGTAAACCTTTAGATAAAAATTCAATTAGGTTCTATCAAGGATCCTTAATAAGGAATCAGAGATGAGCCAAAACTACTCCTGTGCTCTTTATTCGGCTAAAAGAGTCAAACTCCATGAAGCTATAAGAGGCCATATTTTCATTGTCATTAGCCCATATGGCTATTTAAGAAGAGCAAGAGGCTTAAAACGAGAATCTGAATAAGCAGCAATTTTCCCATTTAAAAAACAAAGCAAATGGAGCAGTCACTATAACATCAATGTATGATAAGCCATTCATATTCACCACTACAGTAAAACTGGAATGAATTGTACGACATGAGCTATAATAAATTGAATATATTTGGAGCTTGCATAACCATTTATTCATAAATATCTTAATTTTTAAATAAAAAAATTCATACTTACTGCATCCTTATACGGTTATCTAAATCAGCTTTGTGAGCTAGTATACAAGGTCTGAACAAAGAGCAAGTATTGTCAAGAAGTTGAATGAACTGCATCATGGCTTCCTCTGAAGACATATCCCCTAAAGCCTGCCATGCTAACCTATTGATAAAAATAAATACATTTATAATTAAACTTCTTATGAGTTTGTTCTTAAGGATAAAAACTTGATAAACTTAGTGAACATTTTATCCAGTGTAGTTCCCTTCTTTTAGGATAAACAAGAGATTATTGGCTACCTAAATGTTAGCAGATTGGATTGATATATTGTTTGAGCAATAAACAAAGCGGTTGAACAGATTTTGGAGGAGTTCATGAATTATTACTTAAGGCTTAGGTGGTTAAGCCTTCCGCAGAACGAGACTGATGTCTTATGTATGGTCTCAGCTATCTCCTGATCAAGTTTCATGATGGCCGCTTCTACATTGGTAATTATTCTCTCTACTAGAATGCTAGAAGCAATGGCGTAGTTGAAACATTTTAGCAAGGTACTTTGTGCCTCCTTGGGGAATTCTTCATTTGTGAGATTAATGACACAAATTAATTGTGTCTTGATACACATTATTCTTTGACTTTATTGCAGTCAGGAAGAAATATTTATGAATATTCCTGGAGACCGTGGAAGCCTACATGAACATTTTAGAAATTACCCATTTTACAATTTAAAATAACTGCTGTTTAATTAAGATGTTAAATGCTAGTGCTGCGTGAGATACTGCTTGGTCCCAAGATTTCCATCAGTTTTGGGATCCACAACTTGGGTCTGTCTGAAGCCCGCATTTTCAGCTTTTAAGAACTTATGTCTGACATCCTTTGCCAGGTTTTTTCCATTAGTATATAAAAATATCTATCATTATATATATATATATATATATATACTATTATACTAGCAAGGATAATATCATTAGGTATTTTTAGACAGTAATAATTTTTTTTTAATAATTACTAAAAATTAGACCTTTGTTTTACATTTACAAAATTTATTTTTCTGTTAATAATAACATTACAATATAAAATTATGAAAATGTATTAAACAATTTTTAATTCAAATATAAAATACCACTCTAATGGTTACTGGAAAGTTTTCTTCAGTTTGTAAAAGAAAAAAAGTAGGCAATTTCTTCGTTGAATTCTGTGATAGTTATTTCTTTCTTTTTTTTAGCTAATTTAACAAATGCAACAATTAATTAAAGTGATTCCAAGAATGAACCATGTACTTTTTTTTTGTTATTGTAGAGAAGTACACTTATTTTTTTATGATAGATCTACATGAGCTTAACCCACATAAAAGTTGGTTTTTGAAGAGTGCTTGTTTGGTTCTTACTTTAGTCATTTCATTGCTATGTTTTGTAGATAACACTGGGATCTCATGCTAATCTCACTATTTGAGGAACAATATTGCAGAATTAATACACATTTATAAATAAATTATCCTTTTTCTGTTTATCAAAGAGTGTCTTTCTGACAATTTTCTGGCTAAATCAAAGCTGATACAATAATTATAATTATCAGTAATGAGGAGTTTCTGGTGGTGTGAGAAAGAGGGTGAATTTTCAATAACAACAAAAACCCCTGCATCTTGAATGTTATGGCAGATAATGAGGATGAACTATAAAATATCTATCCCCTCTTTCTCACACCACTAGGAACTCCTCATTACTGATATGTAAATCTTTAAAGATTTTATAAAAGCCTTTTTATATCCTTTCCATGATTAAAATAAGCTTCGAGAAAAACCATCACCTTCGAGATAATTGTTCAATGAACTTATTGCCTAATCTAAGTTCTTGTTGACGAAGATAGTTGCAGATTCCTTGAAGGCTTGAGGGGTCCTCAAATTAAATAATCATTCCTCTGAGGGAATCTACTTGCTGTTGATGTCGAGGAAATGTGTGCTGATCTACAGCGTAAGTAAGATAAAGTGCAAGTCTCTGCTTTAAAAGAGATGCTAGTCCATTTTTAAGGCCCTTTAAAAGTGTTAAAGGTACTGCTTTAAAGTTCACTATTCCTTTGCAGAACTCTCTCCATGCACACAACTTGTCTTTCCTAAGAGCCTTATTTTGTTGGTTTAGGGCTCCTATATTCTTCTTATTGTCCCAATGTTATCATTTGGGGTGCATGCTTGGGAGTTTAAGTAGTACAAAGAGTTGGAAAAATTATTACACAATTATGTTAAATGAATGCTTTAATTACCTCAAAATATGCCATAATTTCATTAAAAACATGAATTAACATAAATAATCTTAGCACATATTTTTCCCCACATTTTATTACACAGCTAAAACTCTTGAATTGAGCAATAAATTGCATCCAAAAGTTATTTCAAAATAATCGATAGAAGTTTATTGAATGAGGGGGTGACTTGATTATCATTATAAAATATAATAGTCCACTTAGTGCTGATATATGAAAAAAAAAATGTGCCATAATGGATCAGGCTAAGACATTGCAATTAAGAAAGGTTTCAACACTGGGAGGGATTTGAAGTGCCAGCTAACTAGAACGACTTGTTTTAAATTTTTGTATTATGAAGTTACCCTTACTTAACATATTTGATAACTTACTGAAACTATGTATATGTTATGAATGGAGAGTTTTTGACTGTGGAGATTATTAGTAAAGAATTTGTAGGAGTTTGGTCAAGGTAGATCCTCCAGGGAGCCCCCCCCCCCTCCCACATGCAAATTTGTAAAGTGAATACAAAAATTCTACTGTGTTACTTCAAGGAATATAGGGAATGCTGGAAATAAATACAGATACTGAGATTCATACAAAAATATTTTGCCACTGGATGGAAAAATATCATATTTAAACCTTAGATTTCAGATAAACCAATCTAAATTCTTAATTAATTTATCATTAAGAATATCTTCTTAACTCAATTTCTTTATTGAAAAAAAATTGCTATGAAGTCTTACCTTCTGTCTCTTCCAATGACATCTAACACTCCCAGAGGAGGAGAATTGTCAGGGTTGAATTTTCCAACACTTATCTGCTTAGTAAGTGCAACAAGTCTGAGTTTGTCTTGGTAAGAAAGGTATATAGCTTTACCTTCCTTTTCTAAAAGAAAACAGTAAAAATTAAAATATTAAAGATTTTTTTAATAGCTAATAAAAAATATTTATTAAATTATTAATTAAAAAAATGCTAAAATCACTAATCCCTATATATACACACTGTCTGACATAAAATTTCCTATGCAGGATATGAAAAAAAATTTCAAGCATATCATAGTGCCGATGCAAGTCGATTTTTTTTTCTTTTATTGTGGTATATTATCCCACATAAATTTTAAACGATTAAATGCTAGGGAATAGAATAAAAAATCTACCTGTCCCAGCCTGGGCTCGAACCTGGATTTCCTGCTATCCGGGCAAGCGCATTATCCACTTATGCCACTGGGAGCTAGATAACTTATTAAATTCCCAGCACTAGTGTCAAGGGTTCGAACCCTGGCTGGCAGTTAGATTTTTTATTCTATTCCCTAGCATTTAATCATTTGCATATATTTTCTTATAAGAATGAGAAATAATAAATGAATAAAATGCTAGAGTCTTAAAAGAAGTTTACATTTCAACAGTTTCAGTAAATTAGTATTTGTCTATACTGTAAAATTGATTGAAAAATGTTAAAGTATATTATAGCGAAATTGCTTTTTTGTATGTCATATAAATAAAAATCTTAAAAACAAACTAGAATAATATTCTGCATATGATAAATTAAAAGAAAAAAATTATCATGGGAGTAAGGATATATCAAATAATTATATTTAATTATATATTATTAAATTCTGAATAATGTATTTTCCAGTCAAAAATAATTAATTATAAATGCTGAATTCTTAAAAGCCTAGCCCACATTAGGTGTAATAAATTGTATAAATGTAAATTTCCAAACTATTTTGATGTCTGCTAAAATCAATATAATTAACATCATATCAGTGAGAGGAGATTAGATCTCAACATCTACAGTTTCTCTGAGCAGTTTTTTTTTCTTTACATGGTCCACCATGACACCTAGTTGGATCCCCTCTCGCCAGGTTCCTTTCAATATTTCCAAGCAACCCTCAAGACTTAAATTTCACAACAATGAGAGACAAGGTTATATACGAGAGAAATATGTATATCCTTCAGAAACGACATTTATAAAATACAAATTAATATTTATAATAATTTACTAGTCAACCTACATTATATACTATTGCCATTATGAAAAATGAAAGTTATTGGGAATAATGTTCTCTTGCCAAGTGGAACTGGACATCCCTCTACAACCAATAGAAAAACACCTCGACCAATGATGATCTCTCTCAACTAATCAATACAGCAGCCATCACAGTGATTAAGTCACTATTTTGACTTCCATTTAGGCTTCACCATCTCTTTAAGTAAAAAGCTTCCCCACCTTAAAGATTAACACACAAATCTGCCTATAGACCCCCCCATTAATATTTATCAATAATCAAATTCTTATGCCTGCTGTGGTAGAAAGTAAGAACTCTACAATATATATAAATTATAGAGTTCTTACTGCTGCAATACAACTTATTTAATTTGATAAATAAAGTTGTAAATTAGAGCTGTGATACAGCTTTATTTATTTGATTTTTAAAATTAATTGCCTCCACATTTAATAAACTACTCAATTTGCCAAAACCACTTCTTAAACCGGATCTGCCAAGTTTCTACCAGGTGTGAGGTACATTCATTGTCTTAAGCTCTAAGGTCCTTGTCACCAGACAAACATTTTCCTATTGATGTAATTTTTGCAGGTGGGAACAAGGTCTGGACTATAAGGAGCTCAAGAAATTTCAGTCCAGCAGTCACCAAATACTTGGTGTATGTTCTGGCACAGTGAGTAAGAGCATTACCAGATATCCACCCTTGACTTGGGTCCCAGGCTTTTAATGGATCTATGACTTTAGTCAGGCACTGCTGCAACTGTCTTCTGTATCTCATAAAAGATGCTCTAAATTCTGTTTGATCTGTATAATACAACAATAATTTTTTCTCTGTAGTTCGAGATTTTCTATTAGGTTACAGGTGTATTCTGATGACTAAAAACCTAACCTTTGTTTTGAGCCTTGGGTGATACATCGAAATATTACAGCTATGTTTCATAACCTGCATCGATGATGTTAAGATATTGAGATGGTACCTTATCAAATATTTTCAGCGTCTTTCAGCACCAAACTACACAATAAGTCATTTACTCTTCTGCAATAGGCACCCAAAGACAAAAAAGTTTCTACAATCAAATGGTCCCTTAGAATCAAATGAATTGCTCATGCATAGATGTGTAAAGTGTTCTCTATCTGTTCAAATGTCATCAGTATTCAT
This sequence comes from Oncopeltus fasciatus, assembly GCA_000696205.2. NCBI lineage: Eukaryota > Metazoa > Arthropoda > Insecta > Hemiptera > Lygaeidae > Oncopeltus > Oncopeltus fasciatus. Next base: position 102,267 of record KZ807076.1, read on the forward strand.
CAAGTATTTTTCTCACAGCTGAAAAAACATTCTCCTCTGTTACAAACATTCATGGCCTTCCTTCTCTCTCAGCATCCTCTTAAGTAAAATTGCTCCTTTCAAATTCAATGTACCAACTACCTGAATATAGTCTTACAATGTGGACAATCATTATTCAATGCAATTTCCATTTCTTCTAGGCGTTTTATATATATATATATAAAGTGAGGTAAGCTTGGATCTTACTCATACATGAAGTTCAATTGAAGGCTAAACCAAATGTTCAAGACGAAGAATTATAGTTCTTGACAATAATTCTTCCTCTTGAAGTTAGTGTTAGTTAAGGGCCGATTGTCAGCTAAATATAATAAATTCAGTCAGACTCAGTTGCATAAGCATCAATGAAATATAAATTAACATAAATAGCTTTCTTCCTGATACTGTACATGAACCCAGTACTTGGGCCAAATCTGAAATGATATCTACCTACCTCACTCTTTAAAAATTTATTAGATAACATTTATTGATTTTTTTAGTTGATCAGGTACATTTTTAATTTATTAAAAAGAATATACAATTTTAGCTAATAATAACTGTGAATCATTCAGTCTATATTACTTTAAATTTTCTTATTAGAAACAACAAAGCAATAAATCCTTGAGAAATTTTATAATACACACAAATGAAATAGTAATCTCAATTTAAATAACACAAGCCTTTCAGTTTAATTCTTTAAATCAATGTTTTTAATTGATTCTAAAATAACCAAATTTGATTGAAGAGCTCAATGAACAAAAATTATATAATAACCGAAACTAAAGAGAAAATTTCTGCAATTTAATGTTACTAACAATAAAAAAAAAAAATAATAATAATAATGAAAAGTGACTGCATAAAAAAAATACTTCAAATTTTCAGAGGGTGACTATCATTTTTACCTTTTTGTAGGGTTAAAAATAACATAGTAAATATAACGTTAAAAAATATACCATAAATTTAACATTTTGAAAAGAGTAATACAAAAGCTATTTTCCTAGACAAAAGGAGATCAAACTAGATAAACAAAAAAGTAAATGATACACTTCATTATAGATGTAAACGTTAAACGGTTGTATTTATAATCAATTGTCACTTTTCTTTAAACTAAAATAATTATAACCATTACCTTTGTAAAACTTCAGGGCCAACCTGTAGAGCTCTTTTAAGCGGAAGCCCCAATTCCTAATATATTCTTCATCTACTTGATTTATTTCCTGATCTAAATAACTACGAAAACCGCTTTCTTCTGAAGCAATACTCAATCTATCGAATTGAGCATCAATTTGAGATATTGACACATCCGAATCAGACGCCATTGTTATGACAGCTTTGAAAAGTACGTTCTAGTTCTCATCGATATATTTAAATGCCAGAGACATCATTCCATAGACAAACTGATATTTACTAATATTAAAATGACGTCTGAGATAGCATAACAGATGATCCAACAATATTAGATTCTATAAATTGCAAGCAAAATTGTTTATAGAAGCAATCCAGAGAAGTATCATGCCTCAATTAAAAAAAAAAGTTTAAATATGTTCTGATTCTCTTAATTAAATAAAGAGCCCTTTCAAAATTGCCTGTTGTGTGCGTTTATGGGTATCCTCACAGTAATATATATTTTTTTTTAAATATTAAAATAGAAACGATCTATTTTAATATCTTAATTAATATAACTCTCTATCTATCCCTTAGCTTTATCCTTAAATGTAAAGAAATAAGATATATATATATATATATATAGAGAGAGAGAGAGAGAGAGAGAGAGAGAGAGAGAGAAGATGTAACACTCGCGGAAAAAATTGCAATGAGTAAAATGTTCGTGGAGACTTCTTGCCCTTCATCATTGTGCAGTGAAGAGAGACTGGAGACCTCTCTTCACTCCTCACTGATGAAAGGCTGGAAGTCTCCTCGAAAATTTTACTCATTGTATATTTTTCTTTTTCTTCTTTCTGGGCTTCTTATTATTTCCAATTAAGCACATTAAAAAGAATATTCTGAACTAAATTAAAAAAAAGTGATACACAGTGGGTACTCGGCTCTTCAATAAAGTACTATGTTAACCAATAAACATTTGGCGTATTCAAGGAAAAAAGCTGGGGTAGTTTTCTATACCGAAAAAGACTCCAAGCTGAAAAGACTTTTCAGAATTAACAGTGTATTAAGTAAGATTTTTTCAAAATAAAATTTTATAAGTGATATATAGCCTTCATTTGATAGTCATTTATTTATTATTTAAGTATGTCATGTTTCTGTTGGATATAATCATATGTCTTTTTTTGGTTGTTTCATAGACAGAGGGACTTAAAGATAGCATTCTTACGTACTCTTGCTTAACCATCCTTACACACATTTCGATAAGCAATTGGTTAATTATCCCAGAAGTAGGGAGATTTGTCATACCCTAAACTCATATCACTATTGGAGCTGGTAGAGTAAGGATAGGAACCCAGGACTTTTAGCCACATCATGGGAACTCTATAAAGATTAGTTAAATTATATTGTCTAAGGGGTGGTTAAGTTCCTGGACTCCTAAACCAAAGTTCAAAAATAACAGTTGTTTTTTTTTCTTTCTGTGCTTCTCTTTGTAATGACCCAGCCCTAATAGTAACCATTCTTTATAGAATGAGAAAGAAATCAAAAAGGACCTCTTCATGTGGCAGCTTGAATAATGCAGATACTGTCATTAGACGATCTAAGCAGATTCCCCTTATCAAAGATGGATATAAATAAGAATAAGTAATGGAATGTAATTTATAAGCCATTGAGAACAATAGGCAATGAGGAGTACAAGTTCAAATAGAAAGTTTTTGACCATAGAGATTATAAGTAGATGTTTTTTAGTTGAGGGGTTTGGTCAAGGTAGATCCAAAAAATAAATTAAAAAAAATGTTTATTCTATAATTATCTGCCAATGTTTCGGCTTACATTGTAAGCCATTCTCAGGGCCATCATGAAGGCCAGAAGGGACATCATGTCATCTGGATCCCATATTCATGATCAAATGAGGAGTACAATGTGTATCCACTAAGGTTCACTCTGAACTGGAAGGGAAGACTTACAGCTGCATAAATAAATTTTTCCCTTAAAATTCATTTTTGCAAAAATATCATACAACATAAACTTAGAAAAGTATATTTTATACCTGATATGTTCCATAAACTTTTTATAACTCAAATAATAAAAATTTTATTACAATTGAAAAATCAAATTTTACAAGGGTTCTCAATGAAAAATACTGAACTTAGTTGCAATATTTAAAAAGTATTTATAAGATGGCCTGTCTAACGATCAATCTTAAATATCTTTCTTAATATATATTTTCTTGAAAAGTGTTATAGAATACTACCATTATAAAACTACATTTATACTTATTTTATTCTGAATATTTTTTTTTTGGTAAAGATAATAATGGAAATATTGATTATAAATTTTTGCCTCCCCAACCAATTTCAGCTAATAACAGACCATTTATATAGCTTCTCCAATGTAGGATTAGAGAAGGTTATAAATGTTTCATAACTCATGTCATGTGACAATGTTAATAGCTTGATTTCATTCTGGGAAATCTGTTGAAAACAATAAAATGATTATTATATTATTATCAAAAGGCCAGCCAGAAAATATACGACTAAACATAAGTTTACAATTTTTGAATTGAACACTACTCATAATATGAAAACATGTGAGTTTCAAATAAAACCAAGTTCAAGTCCAAAAATTTTACCAGTGCTAGTGGCCATCATCAAAAAAACAAGAAAATAAACCCGAGAGAACAATAAAAAGTAGTTTTTAGTAAAGGTTTGAATAATAATAGCAAATTAATATGTTAAAATTGTATTAGCAATAAATAAATTGCTAATAAATTATTGTTCAACTAATGAATGATAATGGTTATACCTACTATATACCCAGTACTTGCTCTTTAAAATTATATTTATCTCTTATTATTTTCATAATGCATAGTGTAATTAACAGTAAAAAAAAAAATTAACTCAGCAAATTTCTAATTGATCATGGTCGTCAGCAGTAGTCTGATTGTTTTATCAGGTACACCTTCAATTTTATAAGGGGAAGGATAAAATATTGTATATCTTTTGTGTTAGCTACTATTTTCTTATTCTGTTGACATTGTAAATATTGTTCCAAGCATTCCCAGAATCCTCTACTCCTGCCATCTTCTAGCTCCAGTCCTGCCGAGTTCTCTCTGTGCACTTTCCTGAGGTCGCTTGTACACTTATACAACCTTTGTAATTGTTATACTTAATAAATTTGAGTTAATTTCCCCAAAGTATTCAATAATTAACTTTTTAGAAATTAAATAAGTTATAAATTATCTTTGCTTTACTTTATAAGTGAGTGTATATTCAGTAAGTTTCATTTTGTTTTTCATTAAGAGAATTTGAAAGTAACTAAAGAAGAATTATTTATAAAATTAATTTCTTAAGATAAATAGACTTTAAAAATTTTTTAAATTGTGGAGAGCATAATTTTGAAGCAAGTGTACATTATATAAATAATACCATTTTTACTTATAAATACTATCACTGAACAATTAAAATAAATGTTAGCCATACAAAAGTATAATTAATAATGAGTGAAAAATTAAGATATTTAAATTGATTTGGTTGAAATCGAAAATAAATAAATTACTAATAAATTTTGGAAGAAAATTGGTATTATAGTTTCCTTAACATCTTTTTTAAGTATTTACCGTTTCTTCTTCGGGATTGGACCGTGTCAAATTGTTGTTATTTGCCGAGCTTTCGCACATCATGTGATGGCTTCTTCAGGGCTGAAAATAAATACATCTGACGACCATCGAAGCCTACGTGAACATCTTTGTTAAGGTATTTAACAAAGTTGGGACCTACTAAAAATTCTAACAAATTATTATTCTGCTCCTCCCTAAAATTATGTTACAAATGAACCATATTTTTAGTACACCACAGACACATGAACAGTTTGGGCAATTGAGAATATCTAAAAGCTATTAAAAAATGTTTCAAATTTTATTTGAAAAAGTTCACTCTACAACAAAAACAGAATCTAAAAAGCTTCTTAAAGAAAAAGAAAAAAAAATTAAGCAAGTACTAATTTTCACTTGATTTAGAAAAAAAAAAAAGTATACATACATTTTTTTTAAACATACTTAAGAACATCACAGACTGTATATAAAAATTAAAACAATAAACAACCACAATCTTTAAAGTGAAGAAAAATCATTTCATTTAGGTATGAGAAATATAATTAAATGCAAGGTACACAAATAAATGTTGACTAGATACACAATTATATTAATATCAGCAGAATCAAAAGAACTAAAAGAAAATGTAATAAATCAAAGCTTAATTTAGGATTTCCAGATTTTTCAAATGTAATTAGTATCAGTTTAGGGAATATTTCCTTTAATATAAACATTTTTCTTAAATTTATACTCACGAAATGCACCATGTAAATATTTGCAGGTAATAAATATTTCTCTGATCATGGATATATTTATTAGGTCAAAAGCTCAAGTTAAGAAAAAAGTCAAAACAGAAGAAGTACTTAAAGCACAAGCTCAACTTTTTAGAATAGAATAGTTACAAAGAAAACATAAAGTTATGGGTAGCAATAAAAATAAATACCAAGTATACATGCAAACATAACTAATTTTAAGAAATAAAAAAAAAAAAATGATAGCTGATCAATAAAGAAGAGTATAGCACAGAAGTAGTGATGAATGGAGAAAACATAATTTTTCAATTCAATTTCACACACATGTCATTTTTCTTAATCTAGTGACAAGTGAATATTGGAGAATAATATCAGAGCTATTTGCAGACAGATTAATGGACTGCTTGTTTTTTTTTTGTTTTTTTTAATTGGAACCAAATTGGTATGAAAACACACACTCTTTTTTAAAAAACCATTATCTTACTTGCGTCATCTATGGTATGAATTAACGGAGCAATTTATGTAATCTTTAACATTATTAGTAAGCACATTATCATTTCTTCAGTGTTTATTATTTTTATTCATTTTCATAAGAAAGGAATGACGTTTTCTTTAATTACTGTTAGTACACCTATTTTAAAATAGCAGCTTAGCAAGAGTAAACTATGGGAAAAACAGAAGGTAGAGAAAAGAATAGATAAAATCACTATTCTACACTGCTTAAGTTTTTGTTTGAACAATTAAATTTTATCTAATCTTGATAAAACTTGTAATAACCAAATTAATTAGTCATTAAAATGTACTTACTTATAAATAATCTTGACAAAATATTGATGTGTATATATATATATATATATATATATATATATATATA
>KZ807076.1:108667-124396 GCA_000696205.2 Oncopeltus fasciatus
TATATATATATATATTTTTTTAGCTATAGACTCTAAAATTTAAGAATAACATAAGGGGATAAATAATTTATATGATTAGAAACTTTCATCTTCTTCCATCTAGTGACTGAACCATAAAGAAAATGATCTTAAAAAGAAAGAAAAAGAGAGTAAAGAGTTAACAATTTCTATTTTTATAAAAAGTAAATAATATTACAAGTACATACTCGATATTAGATTACATAAATAAATATACATTATACAAACAAAAATTAGATACATGAAACCCAAATACATATGCTCATTCATAAAAAGAGAAAAGAGAATACAGTGTTCTAATCAAAGATTTATTATAATATAAAAATAATTGTAAAACTAAAATAGCAGGAGAAAAAGAACCATCTTGATTAAGAGCTCATTCTTCCGAGACTAAAACGGGAAAAATAAAATAAAAATTAAGACAAAGGAATATTCCTTCAATAAAAATAATCTTCCTCAATATTCAATTTTTAAAAATACTAGATATCTAAAATAATTTACTGTTGAACTTCTATTACTTAAAAGAAATCAAAAGTTTCCCAACATTGCAAATAATTATAAGATATTCTTTAAATTATATATACATATATGCAGGGATCTTATAACTTTAATATTATTTACAATTATTTACAAAATGAAGCATGTTGAGAGAAACTAAAGGTAAAAAGAATACAAAGAGCACTATTTACATAAATAAATACAATAATATATTACTAATTATAAAAGATCAATAACAGTAAACAGACCACATCAAATTAACATTTTTTTCATTTTATGAAGGCATCTGCAGGTATAGAGCCTTCTTTATGAAGTTTGGTGAAGGCGAATATAGCTTGGTCGTAATTCCAGTTGGTTTCATTTAAGCATCTGAAATTAAAAATATGTGTTATTTACAAGAGAAACAGTTAGAGCTCACTAATCTACTCTGAATCCACTATCAGCTTAATTTTTCAGTTCAGTATAATATCCACCATTATATTTTTCTTCTTGANTATATATATTTTTTTTTTTTTACACAAAAAAAGCATAAGCTTGACAGACTTCTCATGGTTAATTAAAGGACACACATAAGAGTAAATGATTTATTTGATCTTAAAAGCTGGAAATGAGAGTATAAGGTAAAATTGTCAAGGCTGGCTCTAGATTGTCTGGGATTAAATATTACTGAGTCAGAAAAATTAATTATCCACCCTTTATATTGAAGAAATATTGGTCAAACACTAATAATAATGAAGATATGAACGATTCAATTTAATGTATTACTCTCCAACTATTCTGATTTTAGTCAAAAATGAATTCAACAGTTTGAAACAGAAAGACTGCAAACCAAGTTTAGTTATTTTTATTTATTATTATTTTTTTAATATAAGGGGAGGTGGCCAACCCACAAAGTTACATTCTTAAAAGATATTTCCCCCTGTAAATTTTGCTTAAGAAAAGTTGAAAATTTTAAATTTAAGAAATAGCTATATTTCATAAATGTCATGTATTTCATGTTTGTAATTTCATGTATATTCTTTTAAATGTCAACTCTTTTTTTTTTCTTTTTAATTTTCTTTTCTTTCTCTTTTATCTCTATAATACTAATGAATTTCATATTATTGTGAGAAGAAAAAAAAATGATGCCTGCAAATGAAAAATTTTAAAAAATAGGAGAGGGTTCACAGTTAGTATAGGAACCTAGGCTCAATAATCAATAATTTATTTTTTAATGTTTAATTTATTTGTCAATTTAAATAAAAAGAAAAGTTACTTTTAGAAAACTTGCTGAAATACTTACTTCTCAGACCAGAGAAGATTCATTCCTGTATTCATCGCAAGAGTAGTTACCATCTGCTGTTTGGTAGTAAGATCTAATTGTACTACTGGGCTAGGTGATACAGCAGCAGTTGAAACAACAGGTGAGACAGGAACTACTGGAGGTGGAGGCTCAATAAGAGGAGGTATGGCAGCAGCTGCCTCAGCTTTTTGTTTGTTTACTTTCTGAAAATTAAATTGAAACAAATATAATCAGATATATTATCACACATGAATTAAAACAAAGTATAAAATACAATAAGTGTTTAAACGAATGTGCCTTTAAACAAATATTCAGACGCTAAAAAGACCAGCCCCCCCTCTACTACATGAGAGGACATGAGTTAAGAGTTCAGTCCACTCCAAATCATTTCAATCCACTCCTTGTCCATTAGTTCATAAACTCTCAAACAACTTTGCAATTCAGTAAATTCTTGGGAAGTACTGTGACCTATCACCTACTTGGCAGAGTTTGTAAGCCTAAAACCTCCTTATTAACACCTTTCCTATACTGTGAATTTTTAAGAAATAATTAATTTTCTTATACCATAAATTTTGCTCCATATAATATGTTTCTTGGTTAACTTTTATTCAATGCAAGCAGTACAAAATTATTTTTGAATTTTTACATTTCACAAAATAAAATTTTTTCTATACATAAATATGCACCCCTCATCAAAGAATTACAAACATAATAATTAACACATCCAATAAAAATACAAACTTTGAATTTAGTATGAGTTATTTAAAATTTGAAGAATTATATATCAAACACAACTAAAAGCTTGTGCTATTTAGAAATCAGGTTGAATCTAATGCCTCATTCCAGTAGTTTAAATTCGTTCAATTTCAAGAAGAATTAAAGTGATGATTAATCATTTAAGTTGCAGAATACTGTTTCATATTGCTCTTGTATTTATAAGTGCACCCCAAGGATTATTCAGAAGTCTAATGCTTTTGTTTACAAGATTTACAGCTTTCATTATAATATATCTATATCAGGGGATATACTTAAAATAAATTTTGAACTTTATAATCATTTATATCACTCACTAGATCACTGAAAATCATAACTATAAAAGATAAATTTTATTATGGAAAATCAAGATTTCTTAAAATGTTAGTTTACAGATAAACCTGCACTCCAAAGACTCTTTCAATTATAAAAAATACAATTTTGGTTCACTGAATTTCATTAAATTATATATAAAATTAATCAATTATATTTTTAAATAAAAAACAATTATTAACAAAAGGAGAGTTTTTTGACCATAGATATTATTATTAGATGATGAACCATCTTGATTAAGAGCTCATTCTTCCGAGACTAAAACGGGAAAAATAAAATAAAAATTAAGACAAAGGAATATTCCTTCAATAAAAATAATCTTCCTCAATATTCAATTTTTAAAAATACTAGATATCTAAAATAATTTACTGTTGAACTTCTATTACTTAAAAGAAANAATAATTGACAATAATATAATAGAGAATTACAATAATGTAATGTGACATCAAAAGTATGAATGTAGAAAGCTATGTAAGAGAATTTTAAAATATTTTAAAAAACATGCAGACAGCAACTTATTGAAAAATAATTGAATAACATTAAAACAGTAATTTACCACACCTGCCTATCATGAAGACGAGAGAGGACGTCCTGTCCCTAGGTTCACATTTTTATGACTAAGGAGGAATATAATTTTTCAGAAAGAACCACTGTGGGAAGTAGACTGGGTGGGGGGGAGGTAAGAGGCGGAAGGTACAAAGGGAAAGCGGCCTGTTTCAAAAGAGGGCAATAAAAAGGACAAAGGAAAAAGGAAGGGTATTATTGGAAAAAAGTAACTTTGGAACTGGGAAAAATATTTGCCAGGTTAATTGAGAAGGAGGGCTGATGGTTTTTAGAATGTTGAAAATGTTAGAATAAGTTAAGGAAATTTGTTTTATGTACGTTCAGTCGTTAACTGGATAGAGTTGTAAGAAATTTCCACTTCTTCTTCCATCCTTACAAATTCTTAGCCGACAAAACCATTATGACATTAAAAACTCATTTGACCTGAAAACACAGCTGGAATCTTTAATTATACCTAAAGGATACATTCTTTGCACTTTAGACGCCGAATCCATTTTCACTAATATTCCTTTAGACAAAGCCCTCCAAATTATTGATAAACATTGGAATACAATCCGAGACCATACTACACTATCCCGGTCGGCTTACCTTGAGTCCCTTTCCCTTTGTGATACTTTCGGCTATCTCCTGTACCAAGGTAAATACTACAACCAGATTAACGGTTTGGCTATGGGAAATAAACCTTGCTTTCGACATTTCAAACATCACCCTCAATGACCTCCAAGACTTTATCCTTCCCCCCTTACACAACGACATTTTCTTCCTTAAAAAATATGTCGACGACCTTTTCCTCATCCTCAAACCCAAAAAAATCCCCCAGATCCTTACTGCATTTAATTCATACCACCCTCGTCTAAAATTTACCATTGAAATAGAATCTGATTATCAACTCCCCTTCCTTGACACCCTTATTATCCGTAACACCAATGGCTCTATCTCCACTGACTGGTATACCAAGCACACTCAGGTCGTCTGCTCCATTTCAACTCATCTCACCCTCATCATCAAAAAATTAATGTGGCCAAAAACCTCATCTACAGATCACTCACACTCTCTGACAAGATTTTCCACAGAAAAAATATTAAACGTGTTACTGAAATCCTCTTGTCCAATGGTTTTCCTACTCACACCATTAAAAAAATTGTAAAAGAATTTTTTAATTCCACTTCTCCAACTATTCCCCTCCCCCATAATAACGACCTTGTTTTCCGTTCTCTTTCTTATATTCCAAAACTTTCTGAAAATATTAAGAAACCTCTCAGAAAAACATTCCCTAACTTTAAGCTTTCTTTTTCCACCACCAACAAATTAAAATCTATTTACACCATCCTTAAAGACCCCATCCCCCTTCCTAACAGAACTAATGTCGTCTACAAAATTCCCTGTTCCACACCGAATTGCCATGGTTCTTATATTGGACAAACAAAAAACCCTATTTCCGGTAGAATCAATAACCATAAAAATGACATAAAGAATAAATTAATAAAAACTGCCCTCACTAAACATGTTTTTCATAAAGAACACACATTTAACTTCGAGAGCATAATTTTTTCCACTGAACCCTATGAACACAAATGCCTTTTGTCTGAAACCATTCACATTAACTTCCAACACTATCCAGTTAATGACAGAACGGACATAGAATAAATTTCTTCAACTTATTCTAACATTTTCAACATTCTAAAAACCATCAGCCCTCCTTCTCAATATACCTGTCAAACATTTTTTCCATTTCTAAAGTTACCTATTCCCAACAATACTTTTTCCTTTGTCCTTTTTATTGCCCTCTTTTGAAACAGGCCGCTTTTCCTTTGTACCTTTCGCCTCTTACCTCCCCCCCCACACTGTCTACCTCCCACATTGGTTCTTTCTGAAAAATTATATTCGTCCTTAGTCGTGAAAATGTGAACCTAGGGACAGACCTCCTCTCTCGTCTTCATGATAGGCAGGTGTGGTAAATTACTGTTTTAATGTTATTCAACTATTTTTCAATAAGTTGCTGTCTGCATGTTTTTCAAATTTTTTTTTTTAAACTTTTTAAATTCTCTTACATAGCTTTCTACATTCATACTTTTGATATCGCATTACATTATTGTAATTCTTTATTATATTATTGTCAATTATTATTGTATTCTCATGACATTGTATTTCTAAAAAAGCCCTGAAGATGGCTTACAATATAAGCCGAAATGTTGGCAAATAATCTTTTAAAAAAATACATTTTTTTTTTGTATTTTTTTGGATCTCCCTTGACGGAACCCCAACTAAAATAATCTAATAGCAATTATTAATTCAATAATGTTCATTTATTAGATATATAAAACTGAAAAATAATTTTTTTTTTCTATTCGGTTGCTTCTGAAATCAGATGAAAGTAGTGATTCATGTTAATCATTTAATTACATAAATACACACTCAGAGAGAGAGGAAGGCGGGAGAGAAATATTAAAATATTACACGTTTGCTAAAAATTAAAAAAAATAAGTTACCTTAATTTGCTCGTGAGTGGGTTGTGAAATTGTTAGTTGGTCATTTACAATACAAAAACCACCAGTCCCAGCAGGTACAATGATAAAAACACGACTGAAAGCTCGCAAAGCTTGTTTTTTGGTTTGTTCATTATAGAGTCCACAGACATTTAACTGAATAAGTTGTGGCTGAAAGAATAATATAAAATAAAAATCAATAAAACATTTTTTAAATTATATATTTTTATTTTTATTTTGATCATTTACCAGTATTAAAATATAAATAATAACAAGATTGACTGTGAAGATAAATGTTTGAAAGATGAAATTAACTCCTGTTTAGTTACAAGATTGAGTATTTAGTTGTAACATTAAGATTCGTCTTAATTTTTATCTAGAGCTTTCTCTACTATCTACTATCTTTACTTATCTTTATATTCTCTTTTAGCAGGTTTTCTTAAGCCAAGTTGTTACATTAGTACCATCCACAGCCATTTAATAGAAAAATAAAAACTAATTTCTTCAAAGATCTTACTTGGAATATGCCATANTTAATTTTATAAATATTATTTATTTTGTGGTCTTTAATCCCACGTAAATTTAGATAATTTTTAGTGCAAGGGAACAGAATAAAAAATCTAACTGTCCCAGCCAGGACTCGAACCTGAATCCCCTGCTTGCAGGGGATCCAGGTTCGAGTCCTGGCTGGGACAGTTAGATTTTTTATTCTGTTCCCTTGCACTAAAAATTATCTATATTGTTAAAGATTGTAAATCTTTTAAATTAAAGCAAGATTAAAAATCTGGAACCTGTCTCTACTAATAGTACAAGAATAGCAAAAATTTATATGTAAACCAAATATCAGTGAAGTATTCACTAGGATATTCAAATTTTTGTCCTGAACTATGATCTTTGTAGCCCAATTATTAAATTATTTGTAATTATATTATAAGAGAAGTTTGAATATAATGACCTATTCATGTTTAATATTACAAGTTAATATTACTTTCATATAAATAAACTAAATATGACTTAATAATAAAATATTGGAATTCTTAAAACAGGAGGTATGCAGGAGCTATCGCTTTTTTAACCTAAATACGTCTGCTTTTCACAATTTCCCAGTGAAATTTGACAATTTTTAGTGCAAGGGAACAGAATAAAAAATCTAACTGTCCCAGCCAGGACACGAACCTGAATCTCCTGCTATCCGGGTCGGTGCGTTTACCATTTACGCTACCAAGACAAGTCTGATAAGTTATTAAATTCCCTGCATTTAAGTCGAGAGTATAACCTCTGAGGCAGCCAAATATATCGTCATATGCTCGGAGGAGCGTTATCATAATAACGAGAGTCATTTAAACCGCTTGACAATGTCAGCTCCTCCGAGCATAAGACGATATATTCTTCTGCCTCGGAGGTTAGACTCTCGACACTAGTGCGGGGAACTTATGGCTGAGACAGTTAGATTTTTTATTCTGTTCCCTTGCACTAAAAATTGTCTAACAAATATCATTCACAATAAAATGTAAAGGAAAAGGATAAATATGTTCTAAGCACATTTTACAGTGTTGTTATAGATACAAACATTCTAAAAATCTTCAAGAGAACTTTGCCCATCTGCTTTAATTATATTACAATTCATGCTAATTATTACTACTATTATCATTATTGTAGTTGCACAATAAAATATAATTGGGGCATTGACATGGAAAAGATATTAAGTCATATAAAGGTTATTTTACAGGAGAAACAAAAACCCATCCGACAACTAAAAATGAAAGTTATAATTGGAAGATAACAACAGAACATACATAAATCATAGTAACGTTTCTGATATTAATAAATAAAATTATTCTAATGCTTCCGATATTAAATAATCAGAAATATTACAATAATTTGAACAAATCTTCTTCTAGAATAAATTAAGATCTTATTTCATTAGAACAATGACAAATAATTTTCTTCCTTTGATGGAAGAGAACAGTATTTAATTCCATAAATGTTCCTGAGAAATTCTTATATTTTCAAATTTTAGTGCCTATTCTATGCTCCCTTTTTTGAATATTATTTTAATCTTGCAGCTACTAGTTCTGAAAGCATTGGTTTCATAACTTCATTTTCTCTATTATGCAAAAATCATGATTGTATGACATATATAAATTACAAAAAAATAAACATTTCAGATAAATGCCATTAAAATATTATAATATAATATATAAACAATCATCAATACTATTGAAATAACATTAAAATTTTTGCCATTGAGATTTTTACTTTAAGAAATGTAAACTAATACCAATTGTGGACCAAGTTAAAAGAAAGGGGTAAAAAATATTTTCTTTGAAAATTAGCAAAAAACAAATTATCAGGCTACCTTGAATAGTTTTGATCATTAGCTTGTGCAACGACGTCATAAGAAAATTGGGCAGAATCATGGTAGGCTTGATGAAGAAGGTCTCTGTTGCTCTCAGCATCAAAAAGCTGATAATACTGCTGAAGGAACTGTCGTGCCATTTCAGCTCCTTCAGGAGCTGCCATAAAGCTTGGTTGTGATATAGGAAGTGTGCCCTCATCTTCAACATCAAAGAGAATAGGTGGTGGCAGAGTCGTACCGTCCTAGGAAGTCAAAAAAAATAATATGCATTAAATACACAAAGTTGTAGGTGATAATTATTCAACAGATCTCAAAAACAGTGAAAATATGACACCTTCCAGTTGTTTCTTCTTTACATTTTATTAGTACCAATTTTGGTAATGCTCAATATTTTCAGACTACAAATTTTAAACAACTGTTGAAAAAACCCAAGTAATATACATAATCTATAAATAGTATATAGTAAATAGTAAGACCTTTCAATAAAGAAATGGTCAAAGGATTTTTTTTTTATAATTGCACTCAATAAAATCATTTAATTTATTTTTTATGACAGAAACTGCAATTTCTAAAATTCATAATAAATAATTGGTTCAAGTAATGCCAGATGGGCTCCTCAACTAATGTAAAACTTTTTTTAAAGTTATTAAATATTTAATTTGATTAAATTACAGTTGCTGTCAAGCAATGAGCTTTTAAACTATGAAACTGATTCATTGACTGCAATATTTATTATCATATAAAGTGTAGTACTTTATATACTTAAAATAGTTAAATAAAGAACAGATCAAATTAATAAATTAACAGCCAAAAAGCTGAAGACTAAGACAAGCAGCTGTAAATGAAACGTTTAATACTTGGATTAATAGTTCCAAAGGAAATAGATAGAACAAATTATTAATTAATTGATAGGAACTACTAAAAGAAAAGTGATAGGAAAACATAAAAGAAAACCTTGATAATCTATTGCAGATAAGCCTTGACTGTTTATTTAAATGTAATGTTACTTATTTAATATAATTTAAAATTATATGCACTGCCTTTTAATCAGCAACACAAATATAGCAATTAAAAAAAAAAAAGTTTGACAAACACAAAAAATGAATAATGATTTCCATCAAAATTTTGAGTTTTCTACTGAAATTAATAATATAACAGCAAAAATAGTTTGAGAAACTAGCATTTGTAAGCTTATTATTTGCAAAACACTTGTGCCAGCCCTTAATTTTCACATCATCATATCTTTTGAACAAAGAACCCATACAGAAGAAAACATTTTAAACCTTAGGACAAGAGGTAACTAATCGCTCTGAATATCACTAAAATCTGCTTAGTAGTTAAAGTTAAAGATGGGAAAAAAATAAGAATGTTGACAACATTGAGCAATTGACTTTTAATGAAATATAGTTTACCCAATAACTGTAGGCCCCTTCGAGCTGTCCTAGCCAGGCCAGTACTTCCCACCTAGAGACAGATATACTACCTGGATCACAAACATTGTCACAATACACACATTGTGTACTGGCCGGGCAGCCCACATTCTCAGATTTGGAATACACCCACCACACCCTCACACCTTAAGCCACGCTCCTTCTCCCTCTTTCTGGCCACAGGGGCCATCAGATCTTATTGGGTGCACAGTACTTATTAAAATTTGAAAAAGTTTAAATTAGAAATTGCTTAAAATTAATAATCGATCGATTAATAGTTGAAGAACAGAAACCAAATTGATTCAATATTTTGAAAATTGCTTATTGGGAATACAACAGTGCCTCACAATAAAACCAAATATATATCTGATAAGTTATTAAATTCCCCGCACTAGTGTCCAGAGTCTAACCTCCGAGGCAGACGAATANTATAACTTACATATTCTTTTAGTAAAAAAAATAAAATTATAAATAAATTATCAAGAGCCTTTTCTTAAAGAAAGTACACATACACACACTAACATGCAAGCACATTACAAAAAGTCCACTTTGAAAACTTACCAGTCTGATGACCTTTGGAAATCTTTGCCGAACATCCCTGAGAAAAGCATCCATCAAAAGATTACTCCCACAATTGGTGTAGGTTATAAAAGAGAAAAAAAAAAAATGAACCGAATATTAGTGAAGATAAACATTTAACAAGAATAACATGGGCAGAACTTTAATAAATTATTAGAAAATGTATAAAAATAATAAGAACAAAAAGTGATTAAATCAAAAGTGAGCATTAATTTTAAAAGATGCTGATAACTGTAAAAGTAAAGTTAAAACTATATATAATGACTATATAGATTAAAAATAAATATAAAATATAATTCAAAGGATATGCTCACTTAAGAAAGTAAACTCTATTTAATTAGTATTCTTTTTATTTAGGGTGAAACTCAAATAAAAAATATGCATGTGACAGAACAGAATCAACAACAAAACTTCAAATTCAATTTTAAATGATGTAAACTATTTTGAATTCATGATTTTTTTTTAAATTTCTGGGTCTTTAAAAAAAAAAAAAAAAAAAAATANATTTCATTTAAGGAATAAGACTTTCTTTAATAATGATTCAAGCCCAGCAGATTACTGAAGAATGTATTCCTGTTTATCAAGTTCTGAGCGAACAATTTTGAAAAGCTATTTCATGAGCTAGCCATATACTTATTTTATAATTTAACTCAATTCAAATCTTTTCAACATGTTAAAATTAATATTTAACAGTTTCTTAAAAATGAGTCTCACATCCAATGGAAACTAAACTTATTTTATTAAGAACTATCTTGCTATTTACAAATTATTTATATTGAATAGCATACCAAAAATACCTAACTCATCTTGATTTAATACCAATCAAATATTGATATCCCATTACCAAGAGGCTCTAAAAACAGTCATTCTCTCAAGAAGTATAATTACAAAATAACTATGATTAAAGCTCATAAGCCAAAATCAGAAATAGATAATTATATTATTATATAATACGAATAAAAATAAAATTATTGACTGTAAATAAATTATCTGATTTATGGAAAATCATAATGAAATGTCTTTTCTTGGAAGGACAATATTTAAAAATATATTTCTGAGTGTTGTGTATCTTATTCTCTTTTAATTGTGCAAACAGAGATTAATCATTACAATAGCAGTTTATTTTAAAATATATTAACAATTATTATCTTTTAACCGAAAACAAAATACTAATTATCTGTTGACTCAAGCATTTCGAACTATTTTAGAATAATGTAAGAAAATACAAAAGCTAGGTATCCTTGATATGCTTTGTTCTATTCCCTGAGAGCAAATTATTAGTTTTAAAAATCTTGAGATATTTAAAAAAATATATACTGAATGTTTTATGGTTTCACTCTTGTGAAAGAAGGTTCATCTTTAAATTTTCTTTAATTAAATGCGACTGAATGGTTAATGAATTCCCAGTAGGTCAAAATCTTTGCAGTGTTATACATATATATATATTTTTTTGCTAGTCCTTTGGACTCCCTCCCTCTCTCTTTTCCAACTGAAAACTCATATTACCAAATCTCTCCTAAATTCATGTGATACAAAAGAATTGTTTTCCTTCAGAATTTTGCTTCATTTATTTATAAACACATATTATGACTATTATTTGCGATTTTGTGAAGCCTTAGAATGTAAAGAATAGAAATTGAATAGTTGTTCACTTTCACATTCAAAAAAGCAAGAATAATACTTTACATAAAATCTGGTCAAATTTTCACACAATCATAAATGCAATGCATTTATTTCCTGCTATTAACTCAGCCCTGATAAATAAACACATTTAGAACTCAGTAGACTATTTTCTAATATACTAATGCATTTTAATAATGACTCATTGCATGAATAGTTGCATCATACCTTTGCTTACTTAAATGCACCATTGAGTCTGAATATGAGTTTGCTTTTCTGACTACTTAATAATTCTTCTAAGTAGAGCAAAAAGAGAAATGCATATCTCTAATGTTGAATGTAGTCTTTGATCCATTAGTTAAATCGTATAATAAAATTAAAAACTTGAAACGTTTTAACAATGTTCAATTTCAAAGCAAATCTGACAACAGCTAATGGAGGGAGGGCATTGAAACATTAAATAATCATATTTCAAAAGCTATTCTAAAATAAGTCAATGATCAAAATCAAGATTAAATAATTTTCAAAATAAAAGGCAGGACTTTTGTTTTTCATATTTCTTCATCCTATAAGCAATTTTTCAATGGATTATATACTTTGCCATCAAATTCAGAATTCCATTGAGATTAACTATCTATTGGAAATTAAGATAAATCAGTACATTGTAGAAACACTTTTTTTTTTTTTTTTTTTTTTTGAGGGAGATAAGACTTGTATTAGCAGAAATCCTCCAATCTTCTTATTATATCAAAATCCACCATTATTCACATTATTATTACATAAAGTTTCTTATTTTCGTGACACAATTTTAATTGCATTTAGTGGTCTTACTTGATAAGAACTAATAAAGTGGATATATTCTGACAAAAAACATTGTTCTGAAGTACTGCATTTGAAGCAGCAACATCTAAAAAGATCTTCACTTGTTATACTGCACACTGTAATTTTTATCCAGCATCTTCTTATGATAAATATATGCTACTTGTTCAGCTACTTATTTATTTTCATATCTAATCCATAAATGTCATGGAAAAAAATGTATTGTATATTAAAATTTAACAACTGTCAAATACGATAAATTATATAGACTATAAAAAACATTTAGTTTATATAATTGCAATGTTACTGTTCTTTATTCATGGCATCTTATTTAAATATGTTAATTGTAGTAAATTATCAATGACAGGCGATTTAATTTCATTGATTGATAAAAATAGAATACAAATTTTATTCACTAATTTGGTTGTTTAAAAATAAAACATGTGTTGAAGGGCTTTTTTTTTTCTTATGCTTTGTGTTAAATTGCACATGTGAAATAAATTTCAAAAACAGGAACATAAATTTATCTCCTTGATTCTTGTCACAAAGTATAGAGTATTATATTTAATAAAATAACACTTTCTATGTTTATGGTTATTTTATTTAGGGCTTGCAAAAACCTGTACTAAGTCTCACAGTAAATTTGACAGATATTTATATAGTTCTGTACTACATTATGTCACAAGCACAGTCTGAAATGCACTAAGGTAGTAAAAATGAGGGTGCTTAATTCTATTGCCCAATTTAAATATAGAACAATTGTGGAACCCTATTTTGTATTCAAGATAATACATTATAAATATAATAAGTTCATAAATTTCCTATTCTAACTATTTGAAAAATTATAGTCATTAATGAATTTAAAGAAAGCATAACTTTTTTTTTTTAATGGAAGTGTGCAGGATAGTTGTATTGTTCTTAAACAATCTCATTAAATTTAAAGAGTTAATTTATTGAAGAGTATCAATTCATTTTTTAATAAATTAATTGATTTTTTTTTACTCTCAAATCATCTAAATCAATCTGAGGTATACCTCCACTTAAACAAAAATCAATACAATTAGTTACACTTTCAGAAAAGAGCATATTACACAGTTGTAGGATTCCATATATATTTATTCCACTCATTGGTAATTGTTAAGGGTTGTTGATAGCCACAAGTTAACAAACCTCAGCTTGACACTAAGCTACTGCTAAGGAGGGTATCCAGTATCATCCAACTCCCTTCAAATATTCCTAAACAATAGCACAAATAATCCATAGCTTGTTACTAACCCTGAATTACTAAGCTTCTTTTTTCGTATGCATTTCATTTAAGGAATAAGACTTTCTTTAATAATGATTCAAGCCCAGCAGATTACTGAAGAATGTATTCCTGTTTATCAAGTTCTGAGCGAACAATTTTGAAAAGCTATTTCATGAGCTAGCCATATACTTATTTTATAATTTAACTCAATTCAAATCTTTTCAACATGTTAAAATTAATATTTAACAGTTTCTTAAAAATGAGTCTCACATCCAATGGAAACTAAACTTATTTTATTAAGAACTATCTTGCTATTTACAAATTATTTATATTGAATAGCATACCAAAAATACCTAACTCATCTTGATTTAATACCAATCAAATATTGATATCCCATTACCAAGAGGCTCTAAAAACAGTCATTCTCTCAAGAAGTATAATTACAAAATAACTATGATTAAAGCTCATAAGCCAAAATCAGAAATAGAAGTAGTTAAGGACTTATACAAAATCTAAAAAAGAGAAATTAATTTATCTTAATATCATGAGATTTATGAGGATTATATACTCTTCCCGTAGAATGAACACCTTACTAAACAAAAGTTAAATAGATTTAAAATGAGTTAAACTTATCAAAAGTAAACAGAAAAATGAATATGATATCTGAGAAGCAATTCAAACTTTAAGTTTATAAAAATAATTAGCTGGTTAAATATGTATTAATACACATTTGGTAATATTTGTCAAAAAGCTATAAATTAAATAATGAAATTTATATAAATAAATGGGTAAAAAAAAAAAAAAAAAAAAAAAAAAAAATGTCAATTCATTAAGAGGAAAGTTACTTCAGTTCTAATTTCATTCCTTTAATACCCAATTCAGCCTTAATAACTCCCCCCCCCCCCAAAAAAAAAAACCAGAAGTGATCTTAGTATGTTTAATGGTGCTATGCATAATCAAACATTTCACTAAGCAATTTATGATTATGGCTGAGCCATTCTTTAAATAAATAAATGACAAATATTTGATAAATTTGCAATTTCTTGTTAATTATTTGTGGCATAGAAATATGAACAAAGATGAATTTATATGAGTTACATAGAAATATGTATACATATATACTTTTTTTTT
Source organism: Oncopeltus fasciatus (assembly GCA_000696205.2). Classification (NCBI taxonomy): domain Eukaryota; kingdom Metazoa; phylum Arthropoda; class Insecta; order Hemiptera; family Lygaeidae; genus Oncopeltus; species Oncopeltus fasciatus. The sequence goes on from KZ807076.1 coordinate 123,786, forward strand.
TTTTTTTTAGAGATCTTCTTCAGTCTAAAGTTGAACATTAGAGAAACGATTCAGCATCCATCTTCCAAATCCAACAGGAGATGTTAGAGAAATTGGTCCGAAGATACTGAATTGATGTCTTCCATCCAAAAAACCATGTTGAAGAGAGAGGAAATAGCTCATCTCAAGATGATAAAATAACAGAAGCTTTTCAATACATAAAAAATAACTCTCCAGAATAAATAATATTCTCATTCTGGAAAAAATTTGCACCAAAGCACACAAAGTCTCCTCCTGCGCTGTCGATGGAAGGTATGTCAGTTGTTTCACCCAAAAATTATACTCTCTTCAATGACTACTTCTTCTTCCTGGATTCTTCAATAGGATTCTAGAATTTTTAAATTTATACTACAGTATACTAAATACAATAAATTCAGCCATATTATTATCTAAAATACATTAAAATGGTATGTAAAATAATATACAAATAATTTATGCCACATAATCAATGAACTAACAATCTGACAAATAAACCAAATAATAATAACTTTAATGATAAAATGCTTTATTTTTTAGCAAATTTAAAATAAATTCTTAATATATAATTTATAGGATATATTCTGACAAAAAAC
>KZ807076.1:129571-161077 GCA_000696205.2 Oncopeltus fasciatus
TATGTTTGCTAAGGTTGAAAGCGAACGCTTGCGATTTATTCGATACAACCAGGCTAAATTACGATCGGAAGAATATATTCACTTACGAGATGCTGTTGCTGGGAACATCGATGGAAATTTAAATGCCAATGACATCAGCAATGCTTTCATTTTACCTTCAAGCTACATCGGCAGTCCACGGAACATGCAGGAATACATACAAGATGCGAAGACTTACGTATGTTATTACGGTCTACAGGATTTGTTTATTACATTCACATGTAATCCGAATTGGAAAGAGATACAAATTTTGCTATTACCAGGACAACAAGCAATTCATCGCCATGATATAACTGCTCGTGTGTTCAAACAAAAATTGAAATCCTCAAATGATTTGATTGTTAAATATTCAGTTTTTGGTATCACACGTTGTTGGCTGTATTCCATTGAGTGGCAAAAGCGAGTTTGCCTCATGCCCACATTTTAATTTGGCTTCAAGATAAAATTCGTCCAGAAGAAATTGATCAAATAATTTCAGCCGAAATTCCAGACCCATTAATTGATCAAGAATTATTTGATATTGTTACCAAACACATGATCCATGGGCCGTGTGGTGCTTTCAACATGACGTCACCATGTATGGAAAATGGAAGATGTAAAAAAAATTTTCCAAAGCCGCATACCAATGACACTATCACGGATATTGACGGTTATCCAATGTATCGCCGCAGAAATACTGCGAATGGTGGCCACACATTCACAATGCGATTGCCGAATTATCCAAATCAAGTAGAATTTGATAATCAGTGGGTGGTACCATACTCACCATTACTTTTAAAAACTTATGAAGCTCATATCAATGTTGAGCTTTGCAGTTCTGTAAAATCAATTAAGTACATTTGTAAGTATGTAAACAAAGGCAGTGATTTGGCCATATTTGAAGTACAAAACATAAATAAAAATGACGAAATAGCACGATACCAAATGGGCAGATACATTAGCAGTAATGAAGCTATTTGGCATATTCTTAGCTTTCCCATACACGAAAGAGATCCTTCTGTCCATAGCAGGAGCAATACATCTTGAAAACGGTCAACGTGTATACTTCACTGAAGAAAATGTTCTTCAACGTGCACTTGAGGCTCCAAAAACGACACTAACTGAATTTGTTACATTGTATTCAATACATACCAAGACGCATGTCGTGAACTGCAATTGCTAGAAGACAATAACCATCGGTACTTAATGCTTGCTGATGCTGCGTTGACATCAACGCCCAATAACATTCGTCAGCTGTTTGCAATTATTTTGACGACATGTTATCCATCGCAAGCACAAACTTTGAGGGAAAAATATAAAAATTGTATGACCGAGGACATATTGCATCGAATAAGACAAACAGATCAATGCCGAAACATAGATTACACGCCAGAGATGTATAATGAAGCGTTAGTGTTAATCGAGGATTTATGTGTTTTAATTTCAAATTTACCACTTCATCATTATGGTATACCGTCACCTGATCGTCCAGCCACCGACTTACAATGAGAAAAACAATATGACCATGGTAATTTAGCAACAATTATCGTGAACAGTGAGCCATTACTAACAAAAAAGCAGAACAAAAAATTATTTATGATCGGATTATGCTGGCTGTTGTTGCTGAACAAGGCGGTTTTTTTTTCTTGGATGCACCAGATGGTATTAAAATGTAATAAGTTTAGATAACTTTTGTGTATAGTTCTGCAAATAATTATATATATAACATAGGACATGACATAACTTAAGCCATTTTTCCCCCTCAAACCTTACTTAGGGTCACAGCAGTATTAGTACATATGAAACATAAGCCATTCAATTATAACTAAGAAGGGAATGATGGGAAAATTAAATAAATTCAATGAATTCTCTTCAAGCACTCATAGTGTGGCTGAATAAAAATAGATAAATTTCTCTTATATTTTTGTTTGGCAAGCAAAAAGATTATAGTTTCATATTTCTGTTAATATTGAACTTAACATCAACTCCTCCTCCATTTTTTTTTTATCCTTCTTTACTCCAATTTAATGTGCAGTAAAGACCTGGCCACCCATTATAGGAAACAGAAAGGTACCAATCTGAAGGGCTATCCTGTATATTAAATTCTTATTAGGCTCCTAATACAGAAATTCATCCGTGGGACTGATTGGAACACAAGTCAACTCAATTCTAATCTTGGTCAGAAGCAATGACGCATTAGAGCCTATTCTAGCTAAAAATATTTTTTATAGTTGGCAATGTAGAATTCAATTGGCATTTGCCTGGCTATGGCATGAGTCTGATTACAGTGATATACTCCAATAACCAGTAGGTTTTTTTTCATTATAATTTAATACCCCTACCTTGCTGGTGTAACAAAAACTGCTAGATGATAAGCTGCTTCACATAGCAACAACCTATTCTTGTAATTTAGGCTCCATGTTGATGTTGCTATTATGCTTATTTAAGAATGACAATCACAATCCTTCCACTTGCTAAAGGTATCTTATTTTAAATATCCTTTTTGGGATTCAATGAATATATCCCCTCTCCTCTGCCACAAAAGAAAATTTACACATGGCCATCTGTTCTCTGTGCAGATGATAGGCTATTTTAAATTTGGCTTTTTAGCTGTCCATTATTAAGTTCTATAGTTAGACACCTTACAGTGATTGTCCATAGTTTTATTTTATACTGGACACTCTTCACAGTAGGCTGAAAGTTCTGAGACTATCTTGGTTCTGGAGCAGTTGGAGTAACAGGGTTTCTATAGTTCTTTTGGGAAAGTTAATCGTTTCATGACCACTGCCCATGCAATAATAATGCATAAGAGACAACTTGATGCTTTGGCTTTGCTATACTTCACTATGTGCCTCTAACCTTGGTGTATATTATATCTGGTTACAGCTAAAAAGTCTTGGACGTTACAACTTCCCCATTCAAGAAAGATTAAACCATCCATCAGGATTTCCTTGTAAACCTGTGTGCTAGTCTCAATGCACAATGAATAGTGATAATCATTCCTTGCGCCAGTCTCAAAAATTAGTCTTTGCTTTGAAAAAAAAAAAAAAAATGGTTTTGTAAATTCCTTGAATCCTTTTGGAAGCCTGCCATTCAGTCTTGAAGAAGGATGGAGTGAGGCAGCCTCTACGGGGAGATATAGGCATCCCATTGTACTCAGCTGCCATACCCAGGGCCCTCCTGGCCCTGATATATTTTAATAATAATAAATAATAAAAAAATTAAAAATCTTAAAACCAAATGCACTCTGACAATAAAAATAACTCACCCTGTTTTCACTCAAATGCAGAATTTTCAAGTTAGGACACTTTTCTATCATGATTTTCATATGTTCTATTTGGTTAAGTTTGTTTTGGGAAAGGTCCAAAGCAACTAAATCAGGAATACTCTCAGCAATTATATCAAGAGCTGCCATCATGAGGTTTGGTCGATTCAAAGGGCAAAAAAAATCTTGGCTTAAAAGCGCTACAAAAAGAAAAGAAAAGCCATAAGTAAAATATATAATATCAACATTTAAATTACTAAAAGTCTCAAAGAGACTAATGAAAACTTGTTAAAGCAGGTAAACCCCAACATCTTTTAAAATAAAAAAATTGCAGAGGACAAGTATGATTAATTACTGTGATACCTTAAAAAAAAAAAAAAAAAAAAAGTAAAAAAAAATCTATTAGACAAGAACTTTAAAATATTTAATATATATAGGCTATTATATTGAAACAAATATTTTTAAATAATGTGTTCACATTACGTAACACTGTATTTAAATGCAAAATATAATTGCTGAAGAATATACAATTTGTATTTATAAGTCAAAATCTAGGTTAACAGATTAATTCACTCGCCAATTGATGATAATTTTTGCCAAATTTTCACTCATTCCTACAATTTCTAATAGCTCAGTCAATATCCATGATTTAAAAAGTCATATCTTGTATATGCCTAAAATTTACATGATAATAATTATAACCTAAATTTATTTTCAATTAATAAACATATCAGGGTGTTTTATTACACAAAACTAAATACCAAGTTGTTATGCAAGTTTTGCGGTTAGATAAGAGAGGGCATTGCTACTACCTTAAATTTTTTTGTTATGTTGTTACACTCTTCATATGAATATATGTGAAGTTTCATTTCAATCTGTCAATTCATTCTTTTTTTACAAGCTATTTAATATCGAAGGGTCATAGTATTTATTTTAAATAGAAAAAATTAAGTATCGTACACTGATTGAATTTTTACTTTTGGAAGGTTGAAAAGCAAAGGAAATTTATGAATGAAAGTTGAAAGTGTTTAAGGACTCTTCACCTTCTACTAGTACAGTAGAAAGATGGGTTGCTGAATTAAACACATACTAGCCTTGAAGACAATCCACACCAAGGATGTCCAAAAACAGGAACAACACCAGAAACCGAAGAAAAAATTCAGGATAGAGTATTGAAAAATCATTGAGTGACTGAAAGAGATTTAGTAGAAGTCTGAAAGATCTCATTGGGCAGCATAAGCAATATTTTGACCTGAAGTAATTTTCAGAAAGCTAAGCTCACAATGTGTGCTGCATTCGCAAACAAGAACAAAAACACATTGGAATGCAACTATCTCATTAATATTTAGAGCTTTTTTGAGAGGATAAAGTGGATTTTGTGCATCGATTCATCACTATGAATAAGACTTGGATCTATCACCATGATTCTGAATCAAAACAAGAGGCCAATGAGTGATGTAAACCTGGTTCTTGTGCTCCCTAAGGGGACATAAGTATTCAGGATGCCAGATGTCCCGAGGATACAGTGCCTCTTCTACTGGGCTGATCACTCATGGTTGAGAATACATGATTTAAATCAACTTAACTTGCCTCGAACTAGAAAAGACACATCAGTAACGACGCGGCACTCAAAAGTATATAAGATTTGGAACATGGAATAGCATAACGTTGACGGGAAAAGAAGTGGAATTGGTGGAGAAGTTTGTTTAGATAAACAACATGTTCTCATTTATTCTGGAGTTCTTGCAGGATTGAGGGCAAAGAAAGGGGTTGGAATGATTATGAGAGACAATCTCTTTGCCAAGGTAGAAAATAGGGAACCAGTATCACCTAAAATAATTACAAAAAACCTGGAATTATCTGTAGGAAGAGTGACCATTATTCAGGTATATTCCCCACCAACGATGCTAGTGCCATGGATAAAGAATAGTTTTACTCCGAGCCAGAAAGAGGTCGTAAAAAGCCAGGATAAGAACAGAGAAGTAATTATTATGGGCGACTTCAATGCTAGGACTGGAAATGACTATGGCAGAGCAAACAAGGTTATGGGAAAGCATGAAGGTGAACGAACAATGACTGGTAATGGTTAAAGACCACTGGTGATTTGTGTGTTGACCACGATCTGCTCATTGAGAACTCATTCTTTCTACACAAAAGGATACATAAAATATTTTTTTCCGCTGAAGAAAGGAATGTAAATAGTGTAATTGGCTACTACATCTACAGTCGATGGATTAGAAGATTATTTACAGATATTAAAGTGATAAGAGGTGCAGAAATTGGCTCAGACCACCTCCTGTTGTTGATACTCAAATCCCCCCCCCCCCCCAGAAAAGAGCATCCAAAGAACTACAAGAAAATAGACATTATTAAGCTTAAGGGACCTGAAAAAATAATGGAATACTCAAACCTATAAAGATTCTAAACTTCAGTACACAATTACGGTTGAAAGCGTGCATCAAATATGGTCCGGAATAAAGAAATTCAGATGACTCCAGTATGGAGGCTGCTACTTCTACTTGCAAAATTGCTTCTGTTTCACCAACACGCAAAAGTTCCAAGTGGTGGAATGAAAAAGTGAAGGCATCAGGGACGAGAAAAAAAGCATCATGGAAGGAATACACTAGAAACAAGAATCTGGCCAATTGGGATATGTACATTCGAAATCTGTACTTCTCTTATGGAGAAATTATAATGAACACATCAAGGTTTTCTGGAAAAAAAATCTTGGCAATAAAAGGAAAAACGAGGAAACCAATAAGAAATATAAAAGACAAGATCCAACAGGGAAACATCCCAAGAGACCCAGAACTCAATGGACTGACTACATCTCAAGTGTAGGAGAGAGGAGAGGAAAAGAATTAGAATGCCATGAGGGCGCAGGCTCAGGACAGAATGCCATGAGAGCCCAGTGCCTGGACAGAGGCACCTCCACGATGAAAGGCATTAAGGAGGAAGAGAAAAAAGAAGAAGAAGTAAACCTTCACTTCTAATTGTTTTATTTTGCTTTGAATATATTAAAAAGTTTCTTTTAACACAAAAATTATGTTTTAGTAGAGATTTGTTGGGGTTCCATCAAGGTTGATCCAAAAAAATACAATTAAAAAAAAATTTTATATTATGTTCCGAAATTTCGACTTCCGTCAGAAAGCCATCTTTGAGTTGGGAAAATCTGATCCAGGTAACAAGTTCCCTCTTGCTTTGATGAAAACTCCAAAGATTACAATGTAAGCCGAAATGCCGGCAGATAATAAAAAATAAATTTTTTTTAAATTGTAATTTTTTTTAAATATCAACTTCACCAAACCCCAACAAATTCTCTACTAATAATCTCTACGGTCAAAAACTTTCCATTTGCACCAGCAAAAATGTTTTTTTATTCACAGTTGACATTTCAGGCAATCCCCCCCCCCCCCCATTATTTTTATTGTTGGGGTCTAATAGAAAAACTGGAGAAAATGTTTTTTGTTTTTTTTTAAATTGTATAATGTGAAGACCCACAGTAACTTTAATTCTTTTCAAATTAGCTAAAAAGGTTAATCCTCTAAAAATAAAACAAGCAAAATATCAATATTAATATACCTTCATCTGAATGAAATTTCTTCAAATTCAGAGCTTTCATTGAGGCATTGTAACGAGTAGCCATTACTGCCTTCATTGCGTTTGACAGTTTGGGATCCACTTCAATCATTGGAGTATAAGGCCGAACACGAATCAAAAGCTAAAAAAAATTAAAATTAATATTTTTACAACTTTTCTTTTCTCGTTTAGTACGGTGTTGTCTAAAAAATGAGCCATAAAAATAACCCATATTTCAATTAAATTACCTTCCAGCCATCCTGAGCAGTAATTTTCTTATCTGCACTGGCTAACTGAGAAGCTGTTTGATGATCATCCACAGCAAATGAAGCATCTTCTTTCGTGATTTTATACTAGAAAAGAATAAAAACCATTTTCAAATAATAAGAAGATATTAATAACCACCATTAGGTATTAAAGAATATGTCTTACCCCCATAGGAAAAAAGGGTTGAGGTTGAATAAAATTTGCTAGAAGTTTAAGCAAATAATCTTTAGGGTACTTATTTCCATTTCGAATCTGAAAAATAAAAATCTATATATTTCAACCATACTTAAAACAAGAAAATAATAATAAAATTTTCTTTAAAAAGTATTACTACTATGAATTATATAAAGAAAAAGCTCTGGTGAATAAATAAACCTAATAAAGAGGTAGAGGAACCTGAGTTCCTAGAGTTCCAGCATTCTAGTAGTTTTCTTCTCTCAACCTATCTGATGTGCTATGTGCTTCTCTCCCCCACTCCTGAATAGCTCCTCTGACCAGCTATCTATGGCTGGAACTTTTTGAGTTTTAGCTTTGAATTGCCCTTTAAACATCAAAAAGATCCAGTTTATCCACCAAATCTTGCTCCAGATCTTCAACAGTACATTTTACTGGTTCAGCAGTAAAGTTTAAGTAGTCTATTTAAATTTAAAACATTTTAGAGCAGTTAGTTTCCCATCCTTTCATTTGGTCTGGGAGCCAGTTCTTTCTTTCTAATGTAAGCATAGAATTTTACTCTTTGACTAACCTGACTGATTTTCATTTTCTATGGTCTTTCACCAAGAAAATCTTATGGCTATGCTGAGAATAAGGCTAGCCACTCTCTTGGTTACCTCAGATTTTTCTTTAAAAGATTAGATATTTTTGCTTTTCACAAGTATTCTATGGCTTTCAAGCAACTAGTATATGAATCTCTCGTTTATTCGGTGGTTTTGCATTCAACTGATGATATATCAACTTCTTTCATATTCCCCCTCCTTCCAGGGCTTGCCAGCCCAACAGCCTGGCCGTATCTGTCCAGTGCAACAGAGACAGCCTCTAGGCAAGCCTAACCCACAAACCATAAAATATTTATAAAGAAAAATTAAATAAAGTAAATGACGGGTCGACAAATAGCTTGACAATGTCAGCTCCTTCGAGTTTAAGACGAAGTTCTCGTCTTTCTCGTGGGTTAGGCTCTCGCTAGTGTAGAGGGAATTTAATGAGACATCTGGCTCGTCCTGGTAGCATAATTGGTAAATGCACAGGCCCGGATAGCAGGGGATCCAGGTTCGATTCCTGGCAGGGACTGATAGATTTTTTATTCTATTCCCTCTCATTAATTGTTTAATTTACCTTCTATGCTTTTTGTTGATTCATACATAATCTATTTGTTTTTTGAATGTTTCCAGAGCTAGTCCAGCAAGTCTTATAGATGGCGTTGTGAGGAAATTTAATGCTACATTCAATCAGATTTTTCCCAGCAGCAAAGCCTATACATCTTACAATTATTATTGCTGCATGTCTCTTGCAGGTTTTAGATAGAAATATAGAAATGTGGTTTCCTTCCAATCTTTGCATTGAAATCTCCAAATACAATTTTTACAAAATATTTTAGGATTTGGTTAAACATTTTCTAGTTATAATTCTAGTTTCTAACTTTTTTTTTTCTTTTTTTTTTTAGTCCTCGTCGTCGATTGAGTTTTTGTCATTTAATTTTAGTATGTTCACCCCATGTGAGTCATGAGTCAAGATGGAACCCAAGGTAATAACGGAATTTGAATGAGGTAAAGGAACATTATTAAATTAAACATTTTCAGGGAAGTCTTTTTTCCGCAGTTGAAAATTAACTTGAACAATGCTACATTAATTTTTATTCTCCACACCATTTTTTTTTTTTTTTTGCCACACCATTCTTTAATTTTTTCGAGGTGATCTTGTAGGGTTTTAGAATCGGGATGGGAAGATAGGATAGCTTTGTCATCCGCAAAAGAGGGTACTTGAATAGGTAGAGATGTCAGCAGTGTATAGGATGAAGAGGATTTGACTAAGTACACTACCTTGAGGAACTCCCGCTTCCACATGGTAGAAATCAGAATAATCTAATCCTTGCGGAACCCTAAAGAAACAATTGGATAAGTAAGACTTAAGACTTTATTATTTAAGTGTTACTAGGAAGTCCATAGATTTCAGTTTAAACAGAAGACAACTGTACAAGTTTCTATTTAATGCTTGAGAAATTCCAAAAAAGCTCCTGGGCAGTACTCTGCGCTCAAGGGAAGAGGAAGTGTAGTCTATGACATGAAACACTTGCTGGACAGTAGAATGCTTACGCCGGAAGCCAAACTGATGATTTGGGAGAATATTGAAGGGTTCAATGGAAGGCATCATTCGTTTTAGCAGTATTTTTTTTTAAAGCCTTTGAAAGTGTAGGAAGGAGACATAGGACAGTAAGATGAGGGGTTATGTGGTGCTTTTCCAGGTCTGGGAAATAGTATTATATCAGAATATTTCCAGAAGAGAGAGAAGTGGGTAGTTAGGAATAAGCAATTATAAATATAGGCAAGAATACTTGCCTTCTTGGGAAGACTACAGAGAATTTTCCCAGTGATTAAATCATATCCAGGTGATTTGAGATGGAGATTATATACTTGACCTCGGACAGTGTTTCTGCCTTGAGTGGCAAGGACATAGGTAATGGCATGTCCAGAAACTCCTCAGTCTCCATGGCATTGGACAGGCCAAAGGGATCTGAATGAGGAGTAAATGTTTGCTTGAGGTACTTGCTTGGGCAAACATTTCAGCCTTGTCTTTATCAGAAGAGGCCCAGGAACCATCTACTCGAAGCAAGAGAGTAGAAGCTTCATGGCTCTTAAGGATGAACGCAATCCAGAGGAATTTGTCTCCTGCTGAGAGGGTAGACAGATAGGTATTATAGGCCTTATTTCGTAAAACACCTAATTTTTGTTTTACAAGTCTGAAAAGAAAATTAAGCCTTTGTGGCCTGATGGATGTCAATATTTTTGGAACATTGCTCTTGAGCGACGTTTCGCTATGATGAGCTTTTTAAGCGAATCTGGGAGTGGTTTTTTGGGGCTCAGAAGAGTATTTGTTAATATAATACTTATTAATTATAATAATTATTATAACAATAATTAGTTGTTGAAATACAAATTAACAAATAAATACTTATAAGGTTCTCAGAGAAATTCCGAGATTAAGTGATTCTTCTATGAGAGTTAGAACATCCACATTTAACACACCGTTGAGTGCATTCACAGTAAAATTTCGTGTGCCTTAACTCCTGGCACTTGTGGCATTGTACTATATCTTTATAGTTAAAGGAGGGCAGGTTGAGGTTTCCTAATGTCTATTCTACAATGGCAAAGCGAGGTCAAGCTATAGATGTCTTGAACATTGTGGATGTAGGCTCAAGGTCCACAAAGAACAATGTATTTTTTAAGTAGAGATCTCTGCTTTTTGGGGTCGGATTATGACCACGTTTAAGGCATTCCTGACACAAACTCCGAGATCATTCAACTCCTTCCTGATAAATTCTAACAAAGTGGTGTGGTGCAGATGTCGGATCACCACTCTTAGAGCCCTCTCTTCTTTGAGCTGATAAGTGTGGTGCTGGGCATTCATTTCCTTGAGGTAATAAATTATATTTCTGTAGGTATCTGAGCTGTCAGGGATTATTTTTGTTTGTAGTTGCCAATTGATACACATATATCTGCCTGGCCTCAATCTCTCGTTCAGCTGGGAACACATCAGTCTGAAGTCTTAGAGAATCCACACAAATATAGGCGGAGGTCGAATTACTCGAGGGACGGCCGGTTTGGAATCCATATATTCGTCTTCCACATCCTGAAGAACTTGAAAGGGGTTATTAGTGGCAAATCTTGACGATGTACGCTCTTCTGAATGGGTATTCTGCTCTGCAGAAACCGATGGCGGTGGGGAGCTAGTGGAGGAATGGGAGGTTAAACTTTATGAGGTGTCGAAGTGGTTTGACTGAGTATTATTATTATGCTCTGTGGGGGTTCCGGTTGCTGATCGGTGCCTCCTCTTGTCCTTTGAAGGTGTCATGGCTCCCCCCCCCTTCGCTTGCCTTTACCTCCGCTGGATATAACTTGATGGTAGTAGTTACCTTACATAAGGCATTAATTAGGAAAGAAAAAACTACTGAGCTCACTGATAAGACAGACAAGTTTGAGCCCTCCCTGACCGCTTGGTGTTGAAAAAACATTTATCCTTACTCACTGAATTGTGGGCGACAAACTACACACTTGTCGAGCGCACTTAGTTCTCGTTGTTAGTTAATTTTCAGGGCATAATACTGCCTATAACTTATAAATATTATTTCATAAAAGGGAGCTACAAAGGTGGTGTTCACTGGCCGGGACTCACCAGTACTATCTTAACTATATTTAGAGGTCATTCACATCTTCTGTGGATACATATTAATCCATTAATAATTGAAGTATTGAACTAACAACCTTTTACCATTAGTACACTTATACTTTCGATAAGAGGAGTGAAATTGAGAACTGACTTTCTAGCATCTGGACTAACTATGAAATTCAGCAGTGCCAGCAGTTCTGTACTTTTTGTTCCTTCTGTTGTAGAACATTGTGAACTCATAGATGGCTATTTCAAAATTTCCAGGCCAACTTAGCTGTTATGGCTGTGGAGTATCTTATGAATTATTTTGCCAGTTTGGTCAGCTCCAGAGCTGGACCCAGGTCGGTATAGCTCTGATCATTCCACAAGGCAAGTTGGAGCCCTTCATACAAGGTCAACACTCTTTTCAGCATTAGTTTGAATATATGTTAGAAATTATCATTCATGTGGGTTTTAAACTTTATTATGCCAATAGTGTAGTCTTTGAAAAGTTCCTTATCTTAATAATAATATTTTTCATATCACTGGGACACACCAGATTCACAGGAAATTTTTCAAGTCACTGGGACACACCAGACCTCCTCATGAATGTGTGTATGCATAAAATATACATACATAAATTTTGACTAATTAATAAGGTTGTTAAACTATATTAAAATCTTTTTTTTTTTAAACTGATAAAACATACCACTACTTTATACCAGCTGGAAGGACTTTCAGGAAGGGTACGATTTTTCCATCTTTCATGGGAATTATTATCTCTTCTACGATCTTTATGATAGTTATTTCTGCAAAAATAAAAATAAGACCATAATAAAATCTATTTTATTATAACTAAAATTAAATTATAAAAGTAATGTAGTAATTGGACACCAATTTAGTTGTTTCAGGAAATTTTTCTCCTCTTTTGAGCCTACAAAATAATATGAGTATAAACTTAGTAAGCCACCGGCCTTAAACAGTTATACACTTATAGAGAATAACATTAAAATGATAAATGCCATAAAAAAAATATAGAAATTAGTAGATAATTTAATCAACAGTAAATTTTAAATTCAGAAAATATAATGTCATAAATTGAATTTAATTAACATATACCTAAAAATATAAAAAAGAAACACCATCATAAATTGATGTTTTTTTCATTGTAACCAAATAAAACAAACCCTTCACAATTTAACAAACAATGAGTGTATTCTTGCAAAATTAAATTATTAGTAGAGAGACTGTTTAATGTTTCATATTGATCTATAATTACAATTGCTATAATCGAATTAATTATAATAATAAATTGTATGTTAAATAATTCAGCATATGATGACATAACATAAAAAAATATGTTACACAGGAGCTGTAGATTTCCCATGTTTCATTAAGATAAAAAAATGAGAGTAAATGAGGAATTATATCTTACAATGAGAGTGATGAGCTCACAATTTTTTTCTAGAATTTTGTTTCTGTAATTTGAAAAGAAGTAGCCTAACACTCAAAATTACATTTTCAAATATCTTAATATAGATTTTAAAAATAATATGGAATATTAATGCTTTAAAATGACATTTTACACCTAATTTGTTCTTTTCATTTTTTAGTTTGGCTAATAATAAAAACAAATGTATTAATATTTAAAATTTTAGTCTAATGATTCATTGAACAAAGAAAAACAGAAGGCATGCCCAACACTCATATATTTTTATTGACATCTTCCTTAATGTTCCTCTAATGTTATACATTTTATTTAATATAATTAAATAAATAAATTTCCTAATGGGAAATTTGATAAAAGGTGGGAATAAATACATCTCCACACCTAACAACACGAAGGAGATAGATAAGAGAGGAAGAGGAAAATTTATATGATTACAGATATATAATTAAGGATAAAAATTTATTGTCCTCAAAATACCATCATCGAAATATGATTTTAAATAAATGTCAAAATCTGATTTGGATGTCATCTGATTTTATGAGACCCATGCAAAGAAAAATTAAATATAAATTATATATACATACATATATATAGAAACACACNGCATTTGAAAATTTTTTAAACCTTCATCCTAAGGCTCAAAAAAGAGAAGAATGAAGATACCAAAATGGAGAAGGGTCATATATATGCACATAATATTATATGCATTATATATATATATATATATATATATATATATATATATATATATAAACAATATTCGAGGAAACGAAGACTACTCCAGCCTGGGAATAGGTCCAAGAACTGATTAAACAGCACTTAAGGTTTTTCAGCATCTTCTAAATAAACAAATAGTATAGGTACTTAGATAACTAAGGAAATAATGTCGACTATAGAAACTGGCTCTGCGACTAAGTTGAAAGATATTATCTTGACTAATACTTTCTTTTACAGCATTAAACCCAAAACTAATTAAGTACAATTTTTTGTTATCTTTATACTCTTTACATTAATTTCATAAGCGTGGAAAGGTCCACAGGTTGTTGAAAAGAGGCTTGGATAACTGTTTTTTATAATCCATGCAATGAACAATTAGTGTCAATGAAAATTTATTGATAAGTGCTAAGGAAACATAATTTGCATAAAATATAATATAAAACATGTCTCAGTGCAATCAATGAACATTAAAAATTAAAAAAACATAAGAAAATGCCTGACAAAGAATTTAAAAAATAACCCATTCATGAAATCTGTATTTTTATCTATTCTACCCCCCCCCCTTCAAGGGTAAAGGTTTAAAATTATAGACATTTAAACTCACCTATAGTTCATGGACCACGAATTCTCAAGATAAAGTCTATTACACAAGAGCTACAGAGACTGAGGGAATTCATCAGTTTTACAGTTGATGAATATTAATATTTACTTTCTAAATTATGTAATTATTTAAACGTACTATTTTTTCATGGAACAAATCTCTTTTGAGCCTATTTGGAACTTGAACAATTTGCACCATGCCAACCATCAGCAACCTGCTGTGTGTGAGTGTGTGTACGAGAAAGAGAGGGAGAGAGCAAGAGAGAGAGGGGGGGGGATAAAGAGAGAATGCTGTTTTGCTTTTCATGAAAATTATGGCTTGTGAAGTTTTAAACACCACCTCAAATGTATTTACCGTTTCTTCTTCCGGGTTGGACCGTGTCAAGTTGTTGATAGTTGCCGAGCTTTCGCACATCATGTGATGGCTTTCAGGGCTCAGTAGAGAATGAGAGCTGTTTTTTAAATCCAGATGGTATATAAATACCATGTTTTATACAACACCTGGAAGAAGAAACGGTAAATACATCTGACGACCGTCGAAGCCTACGTGAACAAACCCCCTCAAATGCTGCATACTCCAACAATTGTATTCTCACAATTTCTATATGCTTTTTAAAAAAACTTATTTTTTATACCGAGATGCTATCAACAGGTGAAGGCCCTATTATAAACTGGGCAAGATTTTATTTCTCAATAAAAGATTGGACAATATGGGACTCGAACACACAATGTCTGAATTAGGAAACCCAAATGGATCTCCTCCCCTAACCACACAGCACCCTTTAAAAAAGCTTAAATACTGAATTCGGTTTTTAAATTATAAAGTGCTTACAGACAAGTGTGTGTGACTAAATATATATAAAGAGTGTAAATACAAATATATATACAGAACAGCTTTTTTACTGCAGGTGTTATACCAGAAATAAATTTAGTAGGTTTTTTTGTTTTTTTTTTTATAAAAAGACAATTCGTCAATTCTTATGTAGTAAAGAGATGTTTGAAATTAGAATGGAAGAAGGGCTCCAGTCGATCATTGATGGATATTGATGAGGTTCTGCAGGAGAAGCTATTGAGTCAAATCTGTCCACAAGTACTTGAGAACTTGCCAGGGAGTGTTTGACAAAAGATAATGTTAGTCACCATCTACTCCATGAGGAAGGTAAAAAAGAGCATTAGACTGGTCCCTCACGAACTTACTCCTTAGGTTAGAAATTAGTTGAAAAACCCTTCTGACATGAGATTTTATCAGAAGATTGCCACCTGTGACAAAAAGTGGGTTTATGGCAAAATCCAGTAAACCCTCTTTTCATCATCATAACAGGGCAAAATTTGGAAAAAAAAAAAACAACAAAAAAAAACATGCTCTTTGTTTTTGAGAATTTTGTAGGTGTTATTCATCTAGAATTTGTTCCTGATGGATGCTCCAAGAATTCTGAACTCTATTGGGAACAACTGGAAACACCAACCAAAAAGGAGTTTTATTACAAGATAAGGCTAGTTCTCTCTCACTTTCCATTAAGCTAAAGAAAAGTTTAAGGAACTTCAAGGGTTCAAATCCTGCATCATCCAGACCTTGCACCATCAGATTACTACTTGTTTCGATCTATGGTCCATTTTCTTCAAGGGAAAAAATTTAATAAGTTTGCCAAAGTTGAAAATACTGTCCAAGAGTTCTTGACAGCCATCCCATGGAATAGTATTGACGTGGGATCGAGCTAGTGGCTAGCAGATGTCAGGCTGAAGTGAGCAGATAACAATGACTTTACTTAAAAGTTTTAATTATGTTTACGTAGGCTTTGACGGTCGTCAGATGTATTTACCGTTTCTTCTTCCGGGTTGGACCGTGTCAAATTTTTGTTATTTGCCGAGCTTTCGCACATCATGTGGTGGCTTCTTCAGGGCTGAAAAGAGAATGAGAGTTGTAAAAGAGATTTTACATTCTCTTTTCAGCCCTGAAGAAGCCATCACATGATGTGCGAAAGCTCGGCAAATAACAAAAATTTGACACGGTCCAACCCGGAAGAAGAAACGGTAAATACAGTTTTAATTATATTTTACATCAGGAATATAATATTCAAATATTTGGTTGAAATACGATCATTTATTTATTCATGCATTTACATTTTTTATTCTTACTTTTGATCATTGCAAGATAATATAATGAGGAACAATACCTTATTGATAAAAATCAACTGTAGATTAATATTAACTCTTGTTTATATTTACATACAAAAATTTAAAATAATATTACAATTTAAATAGATATACTACTAAGGATTAATTAAAACTATTTCCTTAATTAAAAAAAAACAAACTTAAAATGAATCAAAGTTAAAATACAAATAAAAAGAAATTAATGTAGCATGTGAGAATTAGTAATTTGAATGAAATCAGTGCTAAAAACTAATGCATACATGACTATCATTCTTATAAGCATTAAAAATAAATCTGAAATTAGAAAACAACTGAGTAATAAGTAGTAAAAAAAAAAAAAGGACAAGAAACTAAATTCACATGCTATAAGAAAATAAATAATACATAGCCTCTGACTCACATAGCATTTTTGACAGAATGTTGAAACAATCTTAAATTCTCAACACTGTCTGTGCATCGTGTGAACCCACTAGAATCATACAAGTATTTATAGTACAAATATTTTTAATTAATTTAAGACAATAAAAAGAGAATTTAACTCAAAGAAAATAACTCTTATTAAATCATAACTGCATATACATACAATATTATGCTGATAACCTCTGCAGTTGAGCGCCATAAATCCCCAATAAACATACAATTTAGTTGTATTTTTAGTTAACTAACTTATTTTGATATTAACATAATAAAGCATATACCTCATTATTCCAATTTATATTACTGGTAACTTAAAAAATAAATAATTTTACCTTTATCTTAAACTACCATGACCGAATTCCCGACAATCCTCTCTTCATAGAACTTGACGGTCAACAATTCATTCCATATTAAAAAATAAAGCTTTGGAATGGACAACATATAAAAAATTATAATCCTCTAAAATTTTAATTCATAGTTTTAAAGAGCTTAAAATTGGAATATACAATGTATACTTTTTCCCTTTAACTAATTTAATAAATGAAACTATCCTACATATGTTATGAACGAAGATAGAGTGGTCTAGATGCTTCAACACAGATACTCAACTAATCTAATGAAGTAAAGGCAATAGTTAAATATCTTTTGCTCAGGAGCAACATAAACTTAAAACTAATTTCTCGTGCATCACTAAAGATGGGCATACGAAAGAGTAAATGTTAAATTATAAAAACCAGAGAGGACAAAGAGCATTAAAGGCAAAATCACATTTAGGCAGATGACAGATATAAGTACAAGAGGAGGAATGGGGAAAAACCTAATGTTCATTATTATATTCCTAAAGATCTTCATCAATTTGAGTCTTATAAAAATAGTTTTGTTGAAAATATTTTATATCATTAGTTTATTGTTTCTTTGTACTTTTTATGTTTATTATTGTAATTAGGTGAGAATCAGCTTTGACCTCTTTATTATTCCAGGGAAAAAAAGACCCAGAATACAGTTTCTTTTTATATTCCTTTCTTTTTAGATGAAGCTGAGAACTTAAACGGAAATGTAAGTATTTTTTTTGTTATAAGCCCATCAATTGATTCTCAAAACAAAAGTTTAAAATGTTTCAAAAGGTTAAAATTAGAAATAACTTTTAAAAAAGCTATTTTTTTTATACTCTGTTTAGTTTATAGGGCGAAGAACTTATAGAAATTAGAATATATATATATATATANCAATAATTTTTACAACCGAATTTTTTTTTTTTTTAAATACCAAAACCAATAATTTTTACAACCGAATTTTTTTTTTTTTTAAATACCAAAACCAATAATTTTTACAACCGAATTTTTTTTTTTTTTAAATACCAAAACCAATAATTTTTACAACCGAATTTTTTTTTTTTTTAAATACCAAAACCAATAATTTTTACAACCGAATTTTTTTTTTTTTTAAATACCAAAACCAATAATTTTTACAACCGAATTTTTTTTTTTTTTAAATACCAAAACCAATAATTTTTACAACCGAATTTTTTTTTTTTTTAAATACCAAAACCAATAATTTTTACAACCGAATTTTTTTTTTTTTTAAATACCAAAACCAATAATTTTTACAACCGAATTTTTTTTTTTTTTAAATACCAAAACCAATAATTTTTACAACCGAATTTTTTTTTTTTTTAAATACCAAAACCAATAATTTTTACAACCGAATTTTTTTTTTTTTTAAATACCAAAACCAATAATTTTTACAACCGAATTTTTTTTTTTTTTAAATACCAAAACCAATAATTTTTACAACCGAATTTTTTTTTTTTTTAAATACCAAAACCAATAATTTTTACAACCGAATTTTTTTTTTTTTTAAATACCAAAACCAATAATTTTTACAACCGAATTTTTTTTTTTTTTAAATACCAAAACCAATAATTTTTACAACCGAATTTTTTTTTTTTTTAAATACCAAAACCAATAATTTTTACAACCGAATTTTTTTTTTTTTTAAATACCAAAACCAATAATTTTTACAACCGAATTTTTTTTTTTTTTAAATACCAAAACCAATAATTTTTACAACCGAATTTTTTTTTTTTTTAAATACCAAAACCAATAATTTTTACAACCGAATTTTTTTTTTTTTTAAATACCAAAACCAATAATTTTTACAACCGAATTTTTTTTTTTTTAGATAGCTGAATCTGCACAAATAATAATTTCCATACACAATTTTTACACTGTTAAAACCTGGGGGAAGGGGGTTGAGAGAGAAGCCTTGTACATACCTTGAAAAAAAAAAAAAAAAAAATCATTAGGTGACATCTTTAACAATGTTCTCGAAAACAATATTATTTAGAACTGTTGTCTTATTTCTACCCTACCTAACAATATTTTATTAAAAGTGGTATCTTTCAGAAGAATATTTGATCCTACTAAGAAATATAATTAATCATTCGCTTTCTTCGCTCGATTTCTAATCATCACTTAAATCTGAGCTGGAATCCACTTCTAATACTATTTTAAGAATTTTCTTCTCAATAATTTTGTATTAGGGTATGTATTTTTTTTTTAAATCCACTTGCAGTAAGTTATCTTTTGGTTTAATGAAATATTTTTTAATTTATTACTTAAAAGGTTTCCAAAAAACCTAAATTTCCAAAAGCATTGAAACAATGAAAATACTTATTCGAAGTAAACACTCAATTTCATAACACAAATCCTACAAGTTTTGATTAATTTTTTATTTAAAAATATAGCATAAAACTTATATTAAGAAAAAATTGTGAAGTTTCTACACAAGAACTAAATTTTAAAATAGAAATCAACAAGTTCTATAACCACGAAAAAATAATCTTATGTCTAACCATTTAAACATTAAAACCATACGAAAAAAATATATATTAAATAAAAAGCTTATTTAAATTTTAGAATTAACTAATTACTAAAAACAACAAATAAATTTAATCGTGGCCCTGAAGAAACCATGAACTGATATAAAATCTAGTGTTATTTTACTGTAGATTAACAACATGGTTAATGTGATTCAATAATTAATATAAGCAAACTTGCCTTTATAATGGTTCCTACCCCTGTCGTGATCACCTCTTCTATTTACATTAGGCATTGTTCTTCCAACTGAAATTAAATTTCTTAAAATTATCCACTAAAACAAGCTTAAAAGCACAATACAACTTGCTTTTTCAGGGTATTTACTAATACTGCCTTGTGTATGGACAGTGTTGAACTGCAATCGAAAAATAAAATAGTAAATAAAATTAATTCAGACTTAATAATATCATCAAAAAAGTTATTCATTGATCAAACTATGAAATTTTAAAATACTATAACACTATGTTCATTTTACTCAGTTAATACAAGAGCTAAGAAATATGTAGGGGGGGGGGGCTATTGAATTTGAAAGCTATAAAAAGGCTTAGTCCTTTATAATAAAGCATTATTATAGAAAATTTGGAACTATTTTCAGAATACCTACTTTCATCATTATGTCTTATTAAACATAAATACACAAAGACGCACGCGCGCACACTGTCACACAAGAAAGCACGCGCTTAAACGCTCACATGTGTGAGCTTTAAGTAGATCACTATATGTTGATCTACGTATTCTCCTTGCTCTATCCCCTCGCCTGCAAATGTTTTTTCCAGGGAGATCAGGGAATCAACCCCCTCCTCCACCATTTTATCGAATCAACACATTTATACCCATTTAAATGAAGCATGGGAAATATTCGCATTTCGTAAAATTTGGAAAATCCTTAATGTATCAGGTGCCGAAACTGTCATCCATTTTGTAAAAACGATAAGTAATGGTCCATCCTTTTGACAACTTTCTTTTTAGTGATATACCATTCCGTTTAGATTATAAATTACGGCCTTTAATATTATTCTTGTAATAATATTATTTTATATATTGTTAACGCCACACCCCGTACAAACAAATATACTATTATGGGCTACAGGTCAATAATAACTTATTACAGAGATAAAACTAAGAATAAATAAGTACAACTACTAATAACAGATAACAATCGAACCTACTGCACTTAATAAGTATTAAATAAATAAAAAAGAATAAATTACAAATATGTACAAATAAATTAAATGCGGTTATTTACAAAGACGCCTCAAAACAACAAATTGAACGCACTTACTGATAACTGTCACTTATCATTTTAGTGTCACCGGTACTGACATGGAATCGGACACTGACGTTTTATTATTATAATTTTTTTTTTTTTTTACGGCTGCCTCTTTTAGTTTAATAGTAGGTAGTGATCTATTGCTATCTGATTAGTAGTTCGTAGCTATGGAGGTGTGGTAAACCAGCGACCCTTTTGCCTCTAGAAATGAGCCCATATTGACTACAGACGCTTTGCTCCGTGGAACATATAAGAGCGATTAAACGATGAGACATAACCGGCGATTATATTAGTGTAATGACACTTGTGTATCTTACAGTTCTAACTTATGCACTAATGCTATTTACATATTTGCACTATGTACATGACGTGCGAGGAGTCAATCTGCGGTGCGGGTGCCTTTGGCAGTGGATGGGGGATCCCTGCTAACACCCAGGTAGTTTAGAAGGCGATAAGATGCGAATTTAGGCAGTTCTTAAGGGATTTGTCCGCCGCTGACGAGGCGCTTTTATAACTGCATGGAAGGTTCCTGGAAGACCTAGACGAATCCAAGAGCTGTCTCTGGGTAAATGCGATTTCCTCTACTAAGACATGAGGAAGTAGGTGGTTAGTGTGATTGATTTGTAAATGTGGCGGATTTATAATTAGAATAGAATAAAGAAGGTGATCAACTTAACCCAAATTATTTACCCACAACCGAAATATAGTTTTATACCATGTCTCCATAAAATTTTCTGCGTAAAAAATTGTCACATTATTAAATAAATTATGAAGTTATGTAACAGGTTGGAATGAAAAGGAAGGAAGATACCTTGAATCCGTAAGATTCAAGATATCAGATCAGCTAATAGAATTTCGATAGCTAATAGAACATATATTTAAATAATAATTATGATGCTACATTCAGTTTCAATACATTGAAATGAAAATAGCAGCACCTGGAACTTAAAAGTTTTAAATCGTAATTTAATTTGTTTCTTCGTGCTTTTAGGAAATTAAAACATTAAAAGTGAGGTTTAGATGACATGTGAAATTCGAATAAAAATAGTTTACGCATGGCGAATTAAAAACAACAACATAATTTTAGGAAATAAAATTCACTCTCTATAGATGATCGAACTCCTTGTTTTCCACTAAATCTGTATTTAAACTCTTATTTTTAGCGAACATAATGTCAATTTTTATGTGTGTGTGTGTGGGTTAGACTCCCTTTTAACCCCTTAAGGATCATGGATGGAGGGACCTCATGGTCATCTTCGGGACCTCTATGGTGTAAATATAATTTATTAATAGTATTTTAATATGCATTTCATAATAATAAAAATAGCTATGTGGAGCTAGACTTTCATTTAAATTTTACAAAGAAAATCCCCTCCGACCAAGCCTAAAAATGAATTTAATTTTCGTAGAAGAAATTAATTCTTGTTTTGAAGAATACTATGTATTAAAAAATTAAAATATACAAAAATTGTAAAGATAAATTAATCACAACAGTATATCATTTTTATTTTATTTTATTAAAGCAAGAAATACGTTAAAATTAAAAAGTACTGATCAAATTTTTTCTCTTTCTTAGCATTAAAATTAATTATAGAATATAAATAGTTTATTGAAAAACATTTATTAACACTTTGCCTGTGAAACTAACAGTACTTTATTTATTTGGTTGTTACATTCCGTAAGTAAGTTTACATTTGTAATGTTCAATAGCCGTGAGTGGCATTGACACGAGGGAGAGAACGGCCAGTGCCTCAACTCCGAAATAATACTAACGATTTTAGTGTAATGGAACATCCATTAAATCGTTAGTGCTACGTCCGCTCGACTGTACATTCCAAAAGATATATTTTGGCTATTAAGAAGCTATAAATGAGTAAAGGTAGAAAATTGTCTTGGGAAAAAGACATCCAGGTAGGTTATAACAAAATGTATTAAATTTTGTCTCGTCCCTTTTTAATGTTAACATCTTATTTGACAAGGACTCAATTAAACACAAAAACACTAATTTCTAAAATATGAAAAACTTTTATTGACTAAGGGATCTCAAAACATATAAATTTGAAAAAGGTCCTTAATCCAATATTAATATTAACTAAGTATAATATAAAACATTATAATATATAACATACCTTAAAATAATTTTAATGTTACATAAAATAAGGGGTAATAAGAATAAATAATGAAATTGTTCTTAAAATAAAAAAAAAGATCAAGAAAAGAAAAATATGTTTTCTTTAGTTTGGTTCTCGGCCGACCGGGACAGGGAGAAACCTTCAAATTTACATTAATAAATTATTTCTTCGTCACAATTTTGCAGAGCATAACATATTAAGGGCGGGCATTGTGAACCTTTTCACTTGATATATTTTTATAGCACTAATATTAACGAGGATATTTATTTAGCTTATTTAAGTTGGTCTTCCCCTCTCTCATTAGCAGAATTTTAAATTTGGATCTGCCTCTATTCCTCCCTACCCTGAGCCCACACCCGATTTAAGCTTTAACAAACGCATTCGATTTTAGAAAGGTGCTTGAATTTCCAATGAGATGTTAGAGAAAAAAAAAATCGTAAATCATTAATATTATTAAAATTAATTACTAACAATAAATTTAGGCTACAGAATGTTAATTTAACAGACACTTATTTATTTAGTCTTCTTAGAAATATATTTTTACTTTGGTAGGTCTCTATGGCGTGCAGTTTCTTGATGGTATTATGCCCATTTTCGAACACAAAGTAGTTCAATTTCTCTTTATTTCATAAATGTGTAATTTTCAAGTATGGCCCAGGGGGTGCGGTTTTATATTAATAAATGTATTTATTCTAAATAAATCTTAGAGGCGGTATTAGCCAAATTACAGGGATTTCATAAGTGGAAGGAATAATAGGAAATAAATGTGGTTCTTATACCAGGTTTTTAACCAAGTATTTTTTTTTTTTTTAATAATTCATTTTCCCTGGTTACTTCTTATCTCGTCATCATAAAGCTCATTTGGGAAGTTTGATATTGGGATTGCACTATTACTAGTCACTGCAATTAAATTAAATTATTAAAAAAACAAAAACGAATCGATTAGCGCTGAATAAGTGCATAAGGGAACGCCTGTGTAACCAAAACCTTACACAAATGGAACTTTGAGCATAAAGGTTTTGTAATTCATTTTGTTTAACTAAAATTCAGACAAACATGGAAAATAGAAACAGAGAATCTTTTTAAAAAACAGAACAAAGAATCTTTCCCTCCATGAAATCAACAATAAGTCAAAAATTCATTTCACACATAGAATCGAAACACACAGGAACCTTCAAATGAAATAAGAATTTTACAGAGAAAGTACTCACCTCTATCATACAACTTACAAATTATCAAGTCGTTTCTATAGTTATTCATATCAGTAGATAACTAAGGAAAAATATGCTTAAACAATAAATAAATTCAAGTCTCCCCAATAAATAAAGTTAAATACGAATTGCAAGAAAACAAAGGAATCTAAAATGAAGGCACCTTCTTTTTGAAAGAGAACACAGAATACACCACACATGCCAGCCAAAGAGATAAAATATTAGAGTAATAAGATTTAATTTATTAAATGACGAAACATACATTAATTTTAACTTAATATAATTAAGATGAATCTCAAGAAGACTGGGTCCCGATAGACAGGTGGTCTATTTTCAAGCAGGTTTTTGAAAAGATTAGCGATATATCTGTTAGAGAAGCAATAAGTTGTGATGGCTGTGTAATTTTAGTTTTTAAATTAAATTTTTGTCTGTAGTTATGAGACTGATAATGGCCGACAAATTCAGAGAAACGAGGATGCCTATAACTTACCTTTGTATGTAAATGTCACTATGGTCTAAGACTCCGGTGATTCTAGAAACAAGACGGAAATTTTTTTTTTATTTTATTAGGCAAACGGATATTTGTTACCTAAATTTCACCGGTTCCTTTTAGCAAAGCATAGCTGTCTAAAGTGGTAGGTAACTGGTGTTGCAAAAAAAAAAAAAAAAAAAATTAAATAAAAAGCAGTTAAGCAGGGAACTATTAAGATGGGAGGTCAAAAAACAGATAACAGTTTCACCATCATTGTTGCTACATTATTATTATATACAAGTATTATCTAAGACCTGTTTTCTGTAAAATTTAGAGCTAATTTTAATACTAGGATTAAAAATTTGAAAGAAAAAAAAGAAGGTAGATAATCCAAGAAAAATAAAGTTTCATTTCATTTTTATACTATTTGCATTATAATCACACCAAGGATTCATTAAGATGGACATAAATGTGAGCATATGACGAATTATATTGAATAAACCGGAGAGATAGGTCAAAAAAAGATCACTAAACCTGGCCTCTATTGACCGAGAAATCTCTAATTATAAAAATATGATAGAATGCTACTTTAGAAAATTAGATAATTCTACTATCAATATCAATATTACAAATTTGGTCTACCAATAAACAATTTCTCCACTTCATATGATTTCAATCACCACACTTTAAATCGAAAAAGAATTCCTTCAGTGATTTGCAATGGAAATGGCAAATTGCGTTAACTTTCGCATCTGGTACTTGTAGATGGTATGCAAGCAAATTATATTCGTATTTTATTTGTGATCGTAATTACGATGAAATAATTGAAATGTTAATTTATATTTGATAAATGGCACAGTAAAAAAAAAAAAAAAAAAAAAAAAACTGTCTTACTGTGTTTAATGACAAAGGAGCATTACTTATTTAAATACAATTTAATTTAAAAAAAAATATTAACAACTAGTTTTTTTTTAAACAGGAATAGCATAATGTGCGTAGAACAATAATTTTTGAAAAATTTAAAAAAATCTGAACGGTTAAGGTAATGGTGTTCTTCTAGACCACCCTTCTTAACCATCGAATTTTAAACCATTTTAACTATAAACGAACTCAACTTTTCTTTTGACATGTAATAAACCTTAAATGCAGAACATTAATCAAAACACACATACACTATTTGCCATAACTTAAACGAAAATACAAAGGAAAGCAAACGTGGAATACCTACCCAAACAATCGTACAAAAAGAGTACATAGACAATTGCAAACCAAAAAAAAAAAAAAAAACTAACAATTTTGCAGAGGCACGGCATATAGAGACGAATTTTTAACAATTAACCATAGAGTTAAACATGGGTAAGAGATTTGTCTGTCGTTAATAAACTCCTTTGTAAAGAATGTTAGTATCTTATTACGTGCAGTATCCCTCAGATGAGCAGGAAAACTAACAGTTAATAAAATAGATTATGGGATTTTGTTTAAAAACATATACCGGACAAAAGTTTTCTAAGAATTGAGGTCAGTTGACATTAAATTGAACTTATCAAAATTTGCGATGGGTTATTATTTTATACAGCAAATTTTTAAGTACCAAGAAAAAACGCTATGTATGCTTCATTTTCAAATTTAAAGGAACGTTGTGGGACATAAGGGAGAAACATGGATTTCTCGCAATTATTAGTGTAAGATCCTCGAACAACCGACATAGTTAATCATTGTCAGAAGTTTAAAAAACTTACTCGCATACAGTATGGTCTTCTTAAGAGGACCATTTATCATTATTGACAGGAAGATAATAAACAACTATGAACTTTATCTCAAATTCATCGAACAATTTTTTTGAAGTCTATCTGCAGAAAGTCCCCTCGACTTTAAGGTAGCCGCTTTGTCACACTTTAAACAAACAGGGAGACTCATAATAAATTGCTCTCCCTTCCTCTACCTACTTCACACTCCCTTCATGGAAGGGGAAATGTGTTTTTGTGAGCAGAAGGGGAAAGTCGATGTCTTATAAAGCTCTTTACTGAACATAAGCAATTTATCTTGAAGTCGAAGGCTTTCTACAGCGATTAAACTAATAACAACCTAACAAACCTTTTAACAAAGTTGACCTCTGGAAATTCATTATTGAAAAGTAATCCCCAGGCTGTTTACGGACTTAAGTTTCTTTAGTACTGGGACGTTCACGAATGCGTCGTTACAAGTACATCTAAGGCATTGACTATAAGTTAGTGTTCAAGTGATGTCGTCAAGCTCCCAGTTATATGAAATTTTGGATAAACTCCCATGCGCTTGTTCATGTTTGCATAAATAAATGAAAATGTTTTGTTAATTTCCTCATTGAAATATAGCATTTGAAAATTTTTTAAACCTTCATCCTAAGGCTCAAAAAAGAGAAGAATGAAGATACCAAAATGGAGAAGGGTCATATATATGCACATAATATTATATGCATTATATATATATATATATATACACACACATACATACATGCTTCTGTGTTCCTTTTTTTTCATGTCCTGCATTTAAGTTTTGTTTAATAAAATAAAATATGGCAATGAACGAAATCAGATCATTGGGAAGAGAATTTTAGACCTATAGAAGATAACTATGAAGAGTTAAATATTGATTAAGCATTGATTTCTAGTTAGGCAAATAGTTGCCCAAGGGTTTAGCCTAATATACAAATTTGTTGAAATCTTTATTCCTGTTCACATAGTTTTACTCAAATCTTTGTGATCATCAATTAGATGATTTTTAAATCCACCGCTTGCCAATTATTTATTTCTTTTTCAGTAATTTTTATATAAAAAAATATTTCAAAATTATTAAATATACAGATAGAACAATGGACCTTCCCTTTGATGTGAGAAGTTCACCATGACCTATTGCAAGACTGAATTACTATATTTGGTATATCAGAACAGATCATAGTCATTGAAAAATATTAAATTAAATTGAGATCTCTAAATCTATGTTACACAGGTTCTTTCTTAATTTAGCATGACCTGTTTAAGGAGCAGTTATCTTTTTTAATATTATATTTCTACCTAGTATAATAACTCTTTGGTTCTAACTTTATCCTGTTTCTCCAGTCTTTTAAATTAAATGGGTCTGTATTCTAAATATCCCCCAAGATTATTATGTTCCTTCCAAGCCTTATCACCAATTTACTTTTTTTTTTTTCGTATTTTCCTTTCTGGGGGCTAACAGAATACAGGTAAATTTCGACTCCTTTAATAAGAAAGAGTCTAGATTGGGCTATATTTTATGATTGTAGACATCATAAAATCTCCCAAACTCATAGCTGCCAACAGACATGTAACTCTTGCAACAAACCTCTTGATAATGAAGGGAACAAATCTCAACCTTATTGGTATTAATTGCAAACCTCTTATCAATAAACCAAATAAGCATGCATTACCAAAAGCGTATCTCTTGTTGTGGATAGTACCAAAAAATCATCTATTACAAAGGATCACAGAGATAAGGGTTTCCCTTTGGTCAGCAAAATGACTAGAATTTTTTAATAAAAATCAAAGTCGATGCACAACAATAGTATTAACACCCCCCTTGACACAACTTAACTACAGCACAAGTGAAGTCCTAATAAAAACCCCACTTATGCAACAGTTGCATACCCTCATGCATAAGAAGACAGTTAAGTATCCTTAATCCCCAAAAAATTAAAGTGCCATATCTTTTTTGACATTAAATATTTTAAAAAAATATGGAATAGTGTGCAGTCTTTATTTTTTTCTTCCACAGCACATTTTAGTTCAATTATATTTCTTATTTTATTTTTCATTTGTAGTGCTTCAAAAATGTGAATTTTCTAATTTTATTTTAAGCAGTCAGTTCTGCAGCATGAATCACTATTCTTTCTTTGAAATCCTTCACCCAATAAGAATTGGATTTAAGACTCTCACTTTGACATCCACTATCTGGGTTTGATGTGTATATCAATGATATATAAAGCCTTTTTTAACAGTATCAACAGAAGAACCTTTATATCTATGTTTCCTTCAGGAAATTAATTAATGAAAAATTAAATAAAAAAAATAAAAAAATTGAAGGAGGGGATAAAGAATGCTACAGGATAAAACCAACAATGGATGTTTTTCACAAAAAAAATATATTCACTAATGGACATATTGAAAGTAGTTATATAATTTCAAGACAATATAGATATAAACTAAAAAAAATAATTTTTATAAATTTAATTAATCTGTATTTTAAAAAAGTAGATACATTTAGAATATTTTTTAAATACTTATATTATCACTCCTAAATCAAATGGCACATATTGACAAATTTTATATATTGTATGATGTATGCACATAATACAATTTTATGGATAACACAAATACATTTCACACTTTTAACATTCTGCTGCACAATTAACTGCTGTAAATCCTTATGGCAAAATACCAATAGAAATTTTCCTATCCACATGGAAATTATAGTAATCACATTAATAAATATTTAAAAATGAATACTTTTTTCATGGGAATTGAAAAAAATAAAATTAAAGAAATAAATAAATATTTCTAAAATAAATTTCTTTTTTAAGAAGTGAAAAAATAACAGGTCTCTATGAAATTGCATTCCAACATCATTACAAAAAATATATACCACTACTTAAAATTTATAACAGAAAAATATATCAATATCATTTTTAAACATAATAAAATTCTCTGAAGACAGCCAAGCACATTTATTAATAATACCTAGCTCAAACCTACACCTCAGCTAACAATTTTATTATGAAATAAAAACCTATAACCCAGTTTGCACAAAAAACTAAATACTTGAGTTAAAAAATTACCAATTAAACAAATACTGTAAGTAAAAATCTTGGTTAGTAGATTCAGTACAGTTTCAACAATTTATAAGTTCTAAAACCATTATATTTATAAGATGAATGAGGTAGGGGGGAAGAAAGAGGGCTTTAACTCAAATTTTAAGTTTTCATGAATGAAGTACTAAAATTTTCTGTATATATAGTATATTATTTTTTGTTTAAAAGATAAAGAGAGAAGAGAATAAAATATTTCTTTAGTATTTTCTATAAATACCCCATAAAGGTATAAATAAAGGTATTACATATAATAACTTTTAATTAAAATAAATAAATATTTTAATCTGTTAATGAACAAATCTCAATAATCTGTAATGACCGGCATACATTACAATACATCCTCAAAAAGTCGAGGGACCAAACTAAATGGATGGTTTCTTTTCCATCCATNGGGGGGGGGGGGGGGGAGATAAAGAAGTTAAAAAATGGAAAATATATATACACACACACACTCATGATTATATGCTTTAATATTGTTTGTCTTCAGAGAATTTCAAGTTAACTTAAGTTCCAAATCTCTTAGCCTACAAAACACAAGAAAATATATAATAACTAAATGCATGTTATTAATAAAATAGAGGGTTAAGTATATTAAATACAAATAGGATAAAAGGAAGAAATGATTAGGTATTCAGTCACAACTGGGTTTTTTTTTGAAAATTTGTCTTTAAAAATATACTTGGTACAGACAGGTACTTAATAAATTGGTAATTTTATTGAGAAGTTAACTATGAAATTGTTCACTGTTAGGCAGCAACTAAACATCACTTGAATTAAATGTTGAACCTAGAGGATTTGCAATTTTACCATCTGAAGTTTTTAATTTATTTAGCAAATAATTAATTATTCCTAATTCTACATAAAGATAGCAAACTAAAAATTAATTGAATTATAGAGTTTTAAGTTTATGAAATATGACATTTATAATATGTATTAAAATCTTAAAATTTTATCTTTTCATTAAAAAAAAAAAAAAAAAAAAATCCGCAGCATATTGTAAATAATTATTTCAATATTAAGGGAAAGGTGGAAGGTAGCCAAAAATACCAGACCTTTTTTTTATGCGGGCAGACATCATAGTCTTCATACAGGACTCACTGGGAGAACTATGGCTCCTATGGGAAACATTGCTAAATATCAACACAAAATTCTTAAGTTATTACGAAGCATTTCCAGTAAAAACTTTCTAGTCTACAATCACTTCAACTACTTTTAGTTTCACTTGAAACAAATTTTATGTGTGGCTCAGTGAAAAGATTATATATTATTTATAAATATATTTTTTTTTCCATATATCTTGGTTGTAGAAAAATCATTCCTTTTTCTCATCCCTTGTTCAATTTGAGATTTTGTTTCGAAATGAAGTCTGCATGGCATGATATGAATCATGTGTCATATTTTTACAATTTTCTAAAAATGTTAGTACAAATGTATTATTTTTTGTAACAATTTATTTATTGATACTGTTTCCTCAATAAAATATTAACATAAATGTGATTTTTTTTATTGTTGAATCTTTTTGTCTTGCTATATTTATCTAAATCTGCATAAAGAAAATTTTTTTTTAAAAATATATAACAAGCACTTTTGTAAGAACTGAAAAAATTAAGTAAACCATAAAATATATATTTTGGTTAATTCTCACTAATTATCAAAGAAACCAAATGATTATAATAAACTTAGTAGATTACTTCAACACTTCATAATAGTTTATTATTCTAGTGGCCAAAGGGGGCTGACAAGTGTCTTACTGATTTTTTTACAGGAATTTAATTCATAATAATTTCACCGTTCATTCAAAATCTTTAAGATTTAATTATTGAAAAAGATATATTAAATATCTGATTTTCAATAT
>KZ807076.1:162032-173205 GCA_000696205.2 Oncopeltus fasciatus
ATATATAAAATATTATGAATAAAGCATATTTTAGCTTCTTCAATGTAAGATTGATTCATAATAATAATCATGGTATTAATGCAAATAGCTTGATTTCCTTATGGGAAACCTGTGAAAAATATAATACAAATAATAAAAAGAAAAAATATTTAAATTCAAGAGACATTTATTTTAACGAATTAATTTGAAGAAAAACAGAATGTATATATGTTTAAAGAAGAAACATTATTATAACTAAGGTGATAAAATCAATATAAAATAATATAGAGAGATTTGAAATGCTGGTCTGAGAAAAATGAATTTATAAAAAAATATAATATACTAAGATTGTAAATGCTGGACTGAAAAAAAAAAAAAAAAATTATAAAAACAGTGATTTAAAATGCTAGAATAATTAGTAAACCATCGCTTTAAAGAATTTCTTCATACCAAATGGAATGAAATAACACTTTTGGAACAAGTTAACATCAATTCAATGGCAAATTAAATCTTTAAAATAGGCGAAAAAAGGATCACTGATTACACTCTTTTATCACAACTGAGAATGGTAAATTTAGTGATACTATTCTTACTTTAGCATGAAGCATTAAACTAAAATTAAACTATTAGTGTAAATTAAATATAGTTTTTTAAAGAATGCTTTCCATGAATTTTAAATAATATTAGTGATGTATTGCTCAATTGAAATATAAAGCAAATTGTAATAAAATTATAACATGCAAATAAGAATTACAATTTAACATATAAAATGAAGACTTTTTAATACTTTAAAGCACTTTTAGTTTTAATAAAATTCTTCGTGATTTAAAACACTCAGTGTTCATATTTCATATATTTTTTTCTCATCTATTTTACAATAAATGGTTTATTTCCAATAGTAATCCAGTTTTAATTATTTCTATATGTATCACAAAATTCATTATTAGACCATTAAATCATAATGGTCATGATCTAGACAACTTCTTCAAAACTTTTTAAAGCTTTTAATTTTTATTTAACCTGGGCACTGTATAAGTATTAGAAACGCTTCCTGTAGAAAAAAGTAAAAAATTAAATTACTAAAATAATTATATATAAATAAATGTAAATAAGAGAGTGCAAAACTAAAATTTTCATTAAGAATGGTTTTTAACCAAGCCAACAACAATGTTAGTCAAACATAAATTTTTTCTAAAATATAATATGTCTAACAAAGTAAGTAAATAAATATTTTCAAAGAGAGATTAATATGATTACAGCCAATTTTAACCAGGAGCTTAAGATTAATACCCAGCCATATTATAAATTTAATTAAGTAAATTTCATTCGTTTAAAAAATATATACATATAAATGTGTTTCATTAAAATAACCGTTTTTCATATGAAAATAAACTATGAACATTCCCTTCATTTTGGGCTGAATGGGTTCTTCTTTCAAATCGCAAATTTCCTTCATACATCATATCTCTGAGAACATAAAGACTACGAGCACCAATATCTTGACAACCATGTTGAATACCACATTGAATGTAAGGCAAAAATCTCAAAACTGATCCTTTGTCAACTATGGAACCACTTACACCTTGTGCAACTTTAACTTTATCCATTTCACTATGAAAATACCTGTCCATTGCACTCCCCTGGGCATCTTTACGATTCATTGCTTCAAGACTGCCCATACCCCTGTACTTTTTCAGTCGAACACCATCAGAAAAGAAATATTCTCCAGGAGCTTCTGAAGTTCCAGCTAAAAGGGATCCCATCATGACAGTAGATGCACCAAGTGACAAAGCTTTTGTCACATGACCAATAGATTGTATTCCTCCATCAGCAATAATTGGTACACCAAAGCGTCTTGCATACTCAGCCACTTTGTATACAGCTGTCCCTTGAGGCCTTCCAACAGCCATAACTTCCTGAGTTATGCAAATAGATCCACTTCCCATTCCAACTCTTAATCCATCAACTCCAGCATCTATTAAATTTTTGGCTTGAGCAGCAGTAACTACATTCCCACCAATAACTTGGAGATTTGGATAAGTTTCTTTAATATATTTAATCATTTTTACTTGGAAAATTGAATTTCCTTGAGAAGAATCCAACACTACAACATCAGCTCCAGCTGAAGCCAAAAGCTTCAACCTTTCCTGATCTTCGGGGCGAGTTCCAATCGCAGCACCAACAAGAAGCTGTTTGTTTTCATCCTTTGAAGCTTTTGGGTAATCACGGTTCTTTTTCAAGTCAGTTCTTGCTATCAGTGCAACTAATTCACCTTTTTCATTTATAATAGGTAGTTTTCCTTTCTTAGATTCCTCTAATAAATGATTTGCTTCCTCTAAAGTAACACCAGCTTTAGCACTTATTATATTTTCTAACTTAGTCATTACTTTCTCAAGAAGAATTGTATGGGTGTTAGGGTCTGCAAGGAAATCAATATCTCTTGAAGTGACAATACCACATAATTTCCCTCCTAATTGACCATTTTCAGTAATTGGAATTCCACAAAAACCATGCTCTTTCTTGACTTGAAACACATCAGCAACTGTATTCTTGGGGGAAAGTACAACAGGGTGCCTAATGAAACCATGTTTGTATTTCTTTACTTTGTGAACTTCATTGGCTTGATATTCTGCTGTACAATTATGGTGAATAATACCTATTCCTCCACAAAGAGCCATTGCAATTGCCATATCTGATTCAGTAACAGTGTCCATAGGAGAGGACACCAAAGGAGACTGAAGTGTTATTTTCTTAGTCAATTCTGATCTTAAATCAACTTCATCAGGAGTAAAATCAATAAAACCAGGTAAAATGATAAAATCATTGTATGTCAGCCCATCACCATTTGAAAATAATTCTTTACCACTAAGACCATCAACTGGTATATCATCAGTCATTTTTAATAATTAAAAATAAAGTTTCTCCAATTAATAAATTAAATAGTTTGAAAAAAAAAAACCACTTTATTTATTTAAGAAATAGTAGAAAATTCAGAAGATTCCAGTAGTGAAGATATCTATAAAATAAATTAAGGAAAGTATACCAGACATTAACAAAAGTAAATACAAAAATTTTATTCAGTTTTAATGTAACAAAGTAAAAAAAAAAAAAAATTATTTTTGAAGATAATTAAGTAAGCAATAAGAAATATTTGCTCAATAAGAAAAACTAACAAATGTTCTTCATTTGGCTACATTTAGAAATTTTAATAAATAAGGGAAAAAGTTCTTAGAAAATGTTTTGTACAAAAATAGGTGCACATGGATGCGCAAAACAATTTTCATGAAGTCAGAGGAGTAGGCCATGGCTATTCTACAACATTTATAGAACATACGAAAATTCTAACAGACATATGCCTAGAGGAGGAACTATTTTATAGGACACCTTCTTTTGGCTCCAAAGGGGAAACATATTTTTACACTGGAGAAGCTTCAATGGACACTTAACTAAGTCTTTGAAACTCTATAAAAACTTGTGGTATGGTTAAAGTAATCTCAAGAATATAATACTTGGTCAATTACCACCGAACAAAAATAATTAATTTCAAGGATCAAACAATACAGCACATAACCTAAATGTGTGATACAGGCTTAATGATAATTAATCTGTGAAGGCTTAATTAATAGCTATGATAAAAAAAGAATCTTTACAAGCAGCATTTTTAGATATTGAATAAACCATATAAAATACACATCAGGATCATAATTCTGTCCAGAAGAAATAAATCCAACCAAGTGATAGGATAAACTCTGCATAAATGCAAGTTAATGTAAGATTGTGGCTGCTTATATACAATATATGGTAAACATATTTGCTAGACAAGAGCAATTGGGCAGGTGTGAAGTTCTATCATCTCAGATGAGATATCTCTTGATAAACAACTTCTGCAAATTATTCAAAAACAAAAGGAATATATTGAAGACTAACTATTATTGAATTTCCTTTCAACTTGTACACTTAGGTCTCAAGGAATACTTCTTCCAGACTTGACCTTGTACTAAAGTTACTTTTTGCCAAACTTTTGCACATCGTGTGATGGTTTCTTCAGGGCTAAAAGTAGAATGAACTGATCATGATGTGCAAACGCTTGGTAAAAAGTAACTTTACTACATGGTCAAACCCCAAAGAAATTTTTGAGTATCCCTTCAACTTACAACTCTTAATTCCTTACATGACATAATCTAGTTCCCGATATCAGTCCTAATAAGTTAGTACAAAATAAAAGGAAGCCTAGAATCCTGAGAATTAAATCTCTCAGAAACAAGACTAAACTGGGTTAACCCTTCAATGGGTAAGAAACCCTTATAGACATGAAGTTGAAATCCTGCATGCTCACTGTCTGTATTAAGATGTTTTTTCTATGTAGGTAAGTGAACCAAGTAAGAGTCCTAGATAGACAGTTTTAAGCTCCAACCTACTATCTGATCTATAAAATTGCATTTTTGATACCCGTATATGTGGACAATGACCACACTAGTATCTCAAGGTAACTCAGATTAATATAAACTCACTTGATGTTATCCTAACATAAACATCTATCATCATCATTTTTTCAGATTTAATTTCAAACTGTGAGCATATTTTAATTATGGATTAAAAATATGATTTCC
Organism: Oncopeltus fasciatus; assembly: GCA_000696205.2. Lineage (NCBI taxonomy): Eukaryota > Metazoa > Arthropoda > Insecta > Hemiptera > Lygaeidae > Oncopeltus > Oncopeltus fasciatus. The sequence goes on from KZ807076.1 coordinate 166,622, forward strand.
ATGATTATTTGCTAGTGAAAATTGTTGCCAAAATAATATTAGCTTTTACCAGTAAAAACCAGCTCTTAAAAAAATTGTGGCAGACATTTTTGCTAACATTATTAATAATATTAATTTGGATTTTGCTCATATTTTTTTATAAATAAACATTATTAAAAATATTGTTTAAACAGGCTCCCCTAAACCAAAAGGCACTCAAGGAGATTCTTGAAAGAAGNTATGTTTAAACATTTATTAATGATATTTTTTAGTTGATAATAACTTTAGTTTATAATGATTAAAAGACAATAGATTAATGTGATCTATCAAAATAGAACTATGATGTTAGCTCTTATTGTAAATTATAAATAGAGTGGTTCCTGCCAATATTTTAATTGATGACTTGTATGTTCAACAATGCCATCTTTAGACTAAAACAACAAACTGTTACATAATTGTATCTACTACTTTCAATTCAAATATTATATAATACAACATTAAAAAAGAAAAGTTATTTATAAAATCTTAGCAAAATTATTTAACAATAAAATGATTAATTATTATTTAAATTACCAAACCAACAAATTAAAAAAAATCTGTCACACTAGAGATAAGTAAGAATGGTGAAATCAAGCTATTCACATTGCCACCAAGACACAATTTAGACAAATTTCAACAGATCTTCACCTATCCTACAGCGGAGAAGCTAAACATAGGGTCGTCTGTTAAAAATTGTATTACTATCTATTTCTACTCCCTATGTCTACATGTACGAAGGCTGAGCACTTCCCTCACACTTCCACCTCTGCAAGTAGAAAGCAAAATTTAGTGGTCACACGTATTATACTCACATTTCTGCAGCTTGTAAATTAAATGATATTTACACTCATTTATATCTATAGTTTCAAATATTTTGAGAGATGATTAACAAATAATCAGAAGAATAATTCCTATTCCAAGTTTCGTATACGTATAGCCTTATGAAGTTTATTTACATGGCCCGAAGACAGCATCCAATTAATGGAGAATAGCTGATTACGTGGTGAAGATAGGTCAAATGGTCATACCTAAGGTATCACCATAGTAAAAAAATACATGCTTCAATAAGAAGGCTTAGTTATTTCATGCAGTGGAAAACAAACTGGGCATAATAAAAGAAAAAAATTAAAAAGAAAATTTAAAAACAGAACAATTTTATATTCAAATGGAGAGTTTTTTAACTGTAGATATTATTAATAGATTTTATTGGGGGGGGGGGGAGGGAGAGAGGGAGTTTAGTCAAGGTAGATAAAAAAAAATAAAAAAAATACAATTTAAAAAATGTAATAAAAAATTTTAGTTATCTGACAACGTTTCGGCTGTAAGTCATCTTCAGATCTGTTGAAATACAATGTCATAAGAAAAAAAAACACATAAAGAATGAAATGATTTACATTACTATTATATAGAATTGCCATAACTAAATGTAATATGATAACAAAAGTATGTAGAGCTATGTAGAAAAATTATTCAATGTTATAATAATGTATATCATTTTATTATTTTTGCCTTTTTCTTATGACATTGTATTTAAACAGCTCTGAAGATGGCTCACAATGTAAGCTGAAACATTGGCAAATAATTAAAAATTCACATTTTTAAACTGCATTTTTTATTAGATGATTTTAGTTGGGGTTCGGTCAAGGTAGATCAAAAAAAAAGAAAAAAAAAAAAGAAATTATTTTAAAAAAATTATCTGCCAAAATTTCAGCTTACATTGTAAGCCATCTTCAGGGCTATCATGAAGACGAGAGAGGACAGGACGTCCCTAAGTTCACATTTCCATGACTGAGAAATTCACATTTCTATTTTTTTATGTTTTAAACTGCATGAAGCAGCCAAGCCTTCATTTAAAGCAAGAATATTCTTAATAAGGTGATCCTTAAGGTGCAAGCCTTTGACTTTCTTGCCCATGTACTTAGCTCATATCAATTATTTTGGTGCTCTCCTTTTAATGGAAGACTTTTAGTTTATTTGTTGGTTTAATAATTTGAATACTAAATAATCAATTTTTTTTACAATTGAATTATAACTTTAAACAATAATTTTTATTTTGTAAATTTAATCATTAAATAATTTTAGTACGATTTTTTAAATGGCTTTTCTGTTTAATATTTTAAAACTTTAATATACAACCCAATAGTTGGTTATATATTAAAGCTTTAAATTAAAGCAGTTATTTGTTTTTTTATTCTGAAGATGGTTATAAAACCTGGTCAGAGATAAAAATGTTAACTGAAAGACAACCTCTTTTATTAATCATATATTAAATTCTTTATTACCATAAATTTTGTAAGTATTAAAAATAACAGGTACAGTTTGGATACTACTTTCCCTTGATAATGTATATAAGATTCATAATCGCAATAATAATTCCCATCTCCAAATGGGTACTTGACACAAGGCTTTATCAAGTACTTTGGTTATAAGGTTTCTTTCAGGGATTACTTTGGTCAATCTAAATAAGGGCTTATATTACTTTAGCCCCCAAGAATATTTCTGGATCCCAAATTAATTTGTAATGAACTCATGATGAGAGGTAGCAAAGAATCAGTTTATATAACTATGTAGTGCAGTAAACTGATTCTACTGTAGTGCACAAACTGGGAGATTAAACCACTAGCAGCTCACTGAATACAAAGTGTTTTTGCAAGACTTGATTTATTAAATTATTTATTGTTAATTTATGCCTTTGGTCTGGTGGAATAGATGCCTAATTGATAAAACCAAATCAATTTTGGAAATCAAAAGTACAAATTGTTTATTAATACGAGTCATGAAGATAATTGTTTTGCCTGAAGGAAAGCTTTTTTTTTTTAAATTGTTTTTTTAAGTAAAAAAAGTCTTATAACTATTTTATAAATGAGTGCATGCGACTACATGGAACTTTGCATACTGAAGGTAACCTTTTTTTAACCAACATGCAACCATAGGAAAAGGCAATATTAAAAAGAGAAAGAATTCAGTCAAGCTGTACATATATATATATCTTGTATATATAAAGTGTATATATTCAGCAAGACATAAGGTTCATCAACTTCTCTAATCACAGATGCAGTAGTAATAAGAAGACTAGTGTAAGAGTGTTTATGATAGATCAGTTTGACAAAAAATACCCAGTTAAAATAGGCTCTTTGGTAAGGAAGGATTGTACTATTGTTGGATTATTTTTATTTGAAGTTTAAAGCTATACTTTCCTAAATTAATAAAATAGGTAATTTTTAGGAACTTAATTTTACAAAATATCATCTATTGAGTGAATACTGAACAAATTATGAACTATGAATATAAACAGACAGATATAAGAAACCAGTTAAAATTAGGTTGTTGAAAAATATTATAAGTAAATTTGGATAATAAAGAAATACTTGAGTCCAGCAGTGAAACTATAGGTTCATGAAGTGAGAAAGTGACATTTTATCAGCAATTTATTACTTCAAAAATAATTTTAACAATACATCTATCAAAAAATTATAAATATAAATACACACACACACATGCATAAAAAAACAATCATAAGATTCTTAAAATTTGATTTTCACATATTTCTATGTTCTAATTTAATATGACAGTATACATTAAGAACTATGAAACGTTAAAGGGGAAAACAATGGACTCTCAGATTTTCCATCAATGAGTTAAGAGAGCTATACTTTCTAATAAGATATGTATCATAGTTTTTCCCATTTTTTGGAATTATTACTAAGTTACGAATAGGGTGTATAATTGAACGGTGTAGCCAAAACACAATCTATGAAAATTATTTATTTATTTAAAAAAAAATTAAACTTGTGCTATGGGACTATGATAAATTGCTTGTTCATTTGGGATGGTTTGAGAAACCATATTGAATATGAAGGTTTGACATTTTGAAGCTATATTAATTTATTTTTAAGATGAATTTTTAATGAGAAAATTAGGGATTGAGAGTAAAATGAATATTCTTTAACGATTACTTAAAATGTAATGTTATTTGTTTCTCATTTTTATTTTGGTGAAATGGCAATTACACTAAAATAGATCAAATTAACAATTAACAACAATTAATATTTTACTTTATACTGTTAAAACAACTTCATAAATATTTTTAATTCAACAATTTTCTCTCAGTGCTTTCATTTAAAATGTCAGAAAAACCATTAACTTGGTAGCAAATACTCCAAATGAAACATTCAAAAACATTCCTTAACAATGGATTTGAAAATGCCGTAAGGCTATATGAGAGCCAATAGTTAACCAATAGACAACTGCATATATGACACAACTGTCGATATTACAAAAGGCAATAATAAAATTTGCATAAGTTTTCCTCAAAAAGCCATTCATCATATTAAATGCTTATTTATTATGAATAATTTTAAGTTTAATATATTAATTTTGATAAACATACTAGTTTATTATCAGACACAATTGATTTATTATCTAAAATATTTATTAAGGATCATGCATAGACTATGGTATAAAAACTAATTATAATAACAACCAGAGAAAACATTGTCTTAAGTTAAATGGAAAGAATTAATAATTAAAAATAATTTATTGATTTATTCAAAACTCATCTCTTACTATATATTTAATTAAAATTACACAACATTAAGTGAAAAAAATTGGCAAATTACTATTATTCATTTTTTTTTTAATTAATGAGAAAAAACTGAAGGGCTGATTTTGCAAGAATAAAATGAATCTGATTTGAGATTTTAAAAATTCTAAAATTACAGTTATTTTTGAAAATTTGTTTTAATTTAATGAAACTAGCATGTATGAAATAGGTATGCAATTCTTAAAAATTAAATTAATTGTCAAAATTTGATATGGCTTGAAAAACATTAAAATTGATATGATGTTATTTTTAAAATATTATAGGTAATATAATATTTTAAATATTATATATGGTAGTAGGTCAAATTAATGAAAATATAGCCATTCATTTTGAAAATTAAGACAAATAGGTTCTCTTTCACACGCAATAGAAATTATTTTACCAAGATGTTTTTAGATATTATTAATCAAGTTAAAATATCTAACTGTAATGTATTTAATAATGTAATACTAGTCAATGGCTTCATGAAGAAAAGTGCAATAATTGAAGATCAATGAGATTATATAATCCTATACCTGGGTTACATAACAACCCTTTAGCACAAAGGTAAAAGTTCAAAGGATACAGGTATTTAAAAAAATAATTTCTATCAGCAATCCTTAAAAGGTAAAATGGTGACTTTTCCTAAAAACAATAATCAAATTTGTTAATATATTTTATAACATAAAAAAAAATATACTACTAATAAATAAGTTAAGCTTACAAAAAAATCTATTATTGCTGTCAACAACTCAAAAGTATTCAAAAAAGATAATTATTTATCAAGATTATCAATTAAGAAAACTTAATTGGATATAAAAGAAAATTAAGTCCAGATGGAAGATGCCGGTAACCGGCAAGAAAAAAATCGTTATTACATTTGAAATTTTAAAGAAAAAAAATGCAATTAAGTCAAGAATGTTGTTTAGGATACTTAAAGCAAACACAGTTAACAAGATAAAGAGTAAATATAAAAAAATCATTACTTTACAGAGAAAAATATTTTTCGTTATAAATATAAAATTACGAAACTAAAAAAAAAAAGTAACAACAACAAAATTATTTTAATTTATTTATTTTACACCATTAATATTACAATCATAATGATACCTACCACAAGAATGAAAGATAGAGAACCTGCTCTAAACCAGTAAATGGTGTGTATTAGAAGAAGGTTTCATCTTGGGAAGGTTGCATATAGGCTTTACAGTAGCTCACGTGGAATTGGAGATTGAACGAAATTTTAAATGATTTATAATTAATTTAAAGTCCTTACCTTGATAAAGATTTCTTTATTTTGTTTAATTTTACATTTTTAACTATATAATTTTTATGGAAAATAATGGTTAATGGCGTGGAGGGGGGGGGGTTAAGAGCTTTTTAAAAATTTTGATCTACACATATTTGTGCTACTGAAATTGCTAGAGGGATGCTTTGACCTCGCTTCTCCCTGAAAATTCAAATGGAAAATATTGGTCAAAATGACGCCATACACAAGTTTACCTAGCTCTCTTCTTTATCAATGGTGATGTATCTTATTCAAGCTAACAAATCGCTCGTCTTAAGCTTAACCATACCTAACCCCTTACACTTACAGTAAATAGAAGTGTGATGTTAAGTAAAAAGCTGACAGGTTATACCAATTATAATTATTATGAAATAAAATGCAAGTTATGTGTTGAAGTAAATGATATGCCACGAATCCAAAATTCTTAATTAAGTAATAACTGGAATTCTATTATATTCTATTCATATATTCGTATTATTTGAGAAAATATGTCTCTATAAAAAAATACTAATCTGTATAAAAACCGTATACCAAATTTACTAAAGGGGAGGGGGGTTCCCTCTACCCGATGTTTGTGAACCAAACATCCGTGTTACAATTATAAAATTCGTCTTTTAGTTATTTTTAAAATACGAATCTGTAAAAAAAAAAAAAAAAAAAAAAAAAAAAAAAAAAAAAAAAAAAAAAAAAAAAAAA
>KZ807076.1:182656-195605 GCA_000696205.2 Oncopeltus fasciatus
TATATATATAAAAGAGAGAGAGATTCTTTCTTCACAAAAATTTTAAAATTCACACAATGGACTGAATAGGCGAATTTTACAAAACCAAAAGTTTTATTAGAATCAGTTAGATTAAATATTTAGACAATCCGTATGACAAAAGCGTGTTGCTGGTTTGCATATATGAAAATGAAAACGATTGATTTTTCTGCCAGGAAAATCCTTACTTTACTCCTTTGATCACAAGACAACAGTTAACTTGGATCCAAATTTCAATAAAAGACTTAACCCCGTCAGGTAAACGGGTTCGTGAAATGATTTCAAATGCCAATTTTTTTTTGTCGAAGAACATCCATCGATTGTTGTCTGCCACTAAAATATCAGTAAAGGCAGAATAACTAAAATGAAAATTTGTAGGATTTCATAAAAGACATCCTGGTAGCAGAAAATTCAGTATATTTTAAATTGCTTTGCCGGTAAACCCATTTTTTATCACAGGCGACAATCTTACGATAAAATCTCATATCAGAAGGGTTTTTCAATAAATTTACACAAATTTCTATCCTCTTAGCTGATTGCTGAGGAGTAAGTTCGTGAGGGACAAGTCTATTGCTCTTTTTCACCTTCACCATGGAAAGTAGATGGCTAACTAACAGTACCTTTCGACACAACACACTCCTTGGCATGTTCACGAGTTATTTTATACGATTTGACTCAACAGCTTCCTGTAGAATCTCAACAATATAAACGTATCTCCGCTGCTAAATTTTTCGTACTAACTTTTAACCATTTTAAGTTCCTCCTCTTATTTTTCTGTGATGTATCAAAAGTATGACACTATTTATGTCAACACTATTTCATGAATATAAAACACGACATAGTTTATTATTTTGCACCGGAGAAACACTGAAGAGCTTTTATTTTAGAGATGTATGAATGGTACTCTAAAAAATACTCTTTTTGTCAGACCTATTTCATATTTTTGGTAACAATAATATTAAGTTGTGATATAGATACCAATCACGTGACATCAGAGTACCTAAAAGGAAAGAAAAATAAGTAATTAATGGTTTTTGCTCGTCTACGAATCCGTAAAAGTTTATATTTAAATACCATTTAGTTAATATATATTTTCATATCTAACCATTTTTATAGTATGCTGCAATATACATTCTTATTAAACAAAAATACGAATTTTATCAAATTTCCAATTGAGAAAATATTCATGACACGATTTTAGAAAAAATCTAAATTTACACCCCATTATACTCTGAAAAAGCTAAATTATGGCCCCTTCACCAATGAACCCAATTCGCCCAAGGACCGGACCGCGCCGGGTATAAGTACCCCTGGTTTTGAAAAATAAGTACCCCAGCTCTCATTCTCTATTCAGCCCTGAAGAAGCCATCACAGGATGTGCGAAAAACTGTAAATACATCTGACGACCGTGGAAGCCTACATGAACATCTTTAAAATTTTGTTAATATTTTAGAAAACGCCTATTAAGAAGGACAGTTAAGAATTTAACTTCCAGATCAAGTGATGGGATTACTTATTTTAAAATGTGGATACCAATATAACTTATTTAAGCTTTTAATAGCAAGTTCTTGAATACACTATTTTTTGGTTGAAAAAGCATGAGGGGAAGGGAGGGTTCAAAGATGACCAAAATTTATATCGCAATATCTTCGTTATTCTATTACAATGTATAGGTGATACTAGCTGAAAAATGTAATTATTTTATGTTTATGTTTTACAACATTTTTCCGAAAAACGCATAATATCCGAATCAGCTCTTCCCCCACTACATCCTCTCAGCAACGGAACAAACTTTAACGACATGCCTTTTACACCCATTATTCTTTACGGTTTTTTATTTGATGTCTTCAGTTACACTTATTTATGGCCATCTTTAATGAGTCATGGGAAATCTGCTTAGACTACGGAGCTCTATCGTTGCGGACTTTTCCGTGCGTGGTGAACTTATATATTCAAGATATTCCCCAAGAGGAATACCATGTTCTGTATTTTTATAGATTCACCAGATCATATAAAGAATTCATTTAAGAATGTTTATTTATAAGAGAAGAACAAAAAAAAGTCCGTCTTGAAGGGGCCGCGTTAGGTAAGCGAATTTTTCAGTTTAGCGCTTGGCGGTATTTCTATTTGAACTTCCCATGTCGTGTAATCCTCAACACTTATATCTTTCATAATTAAACATATCTGTGATGAGTTTCATTACTCTAAAGCAAATATTAGGATCACTTCGTTGGGAAATTGTTCGTACTCTCATATGACAGTCGAAGTAATCCCTCAATCTTATTCGTCCGCTTTTGCTCAATAAAAGAACTGTAACTTTTACATTTATAATTGGGACATGGCAATTCTCTTTAGGTGTAACAAATTACTTATATGCCGTAAATATTAAAATTTACGATACAGGTACTATTCATATTTCATCAGAAAACTCTTAAAATGTTTCTTAAAAAGTTTCATTATTATAAACTAAATAAGCCCGCTACACTATAAAACTTTTGTATTTGCACTAGATATTTCACGTAATACCCCACTCCTATTCATCCAATTTTTCTCTGTAACTTATTTAATCTTTTAAATGTTATTTGAAAGCTCTATACCAAATTGTAGCGTTTAGACAGCAAAGTTAAAAATTTGCGGTTCTCGTAAATCCCCATTTTCATTAGTTGGATTTCGCTGTGTAACTCCTGAAATATGCCATTTATTAATAAACTTAATTGTACTGAATTTAATTATTTTAAACTAAATATTAGGCTCACTACATCGAGAAAACGTTCTTACGTTCACTTTAGATAGTAGGTCAAATCCTCCATTCATATTAGTTAGATTTTCTTTGTTAATAATTTCGAAACGAAGATGGCCCCGCGACCTCCTGGAGACATAGTCTGTAAATAATTTAAGGGTGGTGTCACTGGTCACCTCCTCTCCTTATGTGACTTTCATTATTGTCATTTTTTTTTCTATTGTTCATTGTGTTCAAATTACAAAATGTTTTTATTTATTTTTAACTGAATATAATATATAAATTAAGTTTATATTAAAAAAACTCGGCTTTTTATTATTTATTTATTTTTTTACATTTAACATTTAATAGTTATTACTCAATTGCATAATGAAAAACTGTGGCCTGTAGAACAGGTCTGTTGACAGACACAGGTATATATATTAATATAGTGAATATTGCTTTTGGTGTCTAGTTCAGAGAATTGTAGAAAATATAGAAAAAAATTCAGAAAAATCTGTCAAGGGAATAACCTCATTGATAATTGCTAAAAATTATTATTTTCCCCACCCCTCTAATTCATGATTATGCTCAAAGTATAATAAATAATTAAGAACTTTTATCAAGTGTATCAGTCAACACGATATTTTGCAATAGACATTCAACAGGAATTCGATAATGAACAAGACATATTATGCGTGGCATAAATACTTCAGATTTTTAATTAAAACCCTGCAAAAAGATTTGAAGAAGTGCTGCTGAAACAGGTTTGCTACAAGAAAAAAACAACACACTATTGGTGGTAGCAAACACTTGTCTTGTTGAGCCTTTTAAAGGGAAATTGTAATTTAGAAGTGTACACGTAGAGTGTTCCTGGTACACTTATCTAGAACACTATCCATATAGATGTTTTTCAATGAATGGTACACACCTCTAAGAGAGGGAGATTTACTCCCCGGTTGCGCCAAAGAGGTCAGATATGCATCAGTGAGAAGGGAGCTGATGACGTCCCAAGAAGACCTGGGTCGTGCACTCACGGGAGTGTGGCGACCAGGCTACCAGTAGAGTGTCATACCACCATAGACCTCTCGTTCTAGTCCCAAGCTTATGGACTTCTCCGTGCATGTTAATGCGTACTACCAAGAGATTACCCACGAGGAACATCATGACCGGCATTTCTAGAGATTGGAGTAGGAAAAAAGTCCGCCGTGAAGGAGCTAAGCGAATTTCTCAGTTTGGTACTTGTTGAAATTTGTATTTGAACTTTCCATGTCATGTATTCCTCAACAGTTATAAAGCATATCTTTTATCAGCAAGATATTTTGCTCTTAAATATTCTATTCAATATTTGTTAAATGACTGCCTTGTGAATTTAATTAATTACTTCAACTTCGTACTGTATGGATGCTAGAAGCCTTAATGTTTTTTCCAGATTATTGTTAGTTATCTACGAGAGGAATACCGATTTCCCAAAATTTTTGTGAGAGAAATCACATGAATGGCACCCTGAGACTTTCTTCTTAATTTAATTAATTTTTATTAATTTCATTTTTTCGTATAATAGTTTTTTAAGCAACTTAAAAATTGTTTAAAAGTATTTGTTCATTTGTTTTGGAAAATGTGGAAAAATATAAAGATGTTCTAATTTTAGTTATTGATAACTTTTATAATGTTGTAAATAAGTAAATTTTTTTACAAATTTCAAAATAACTGAATTTAAAAAAAATTTATTTGCAGTAATTTATATCAGATTTATTTTCTTTTAAGGATAAAAAGTATAATAGTTTGTTAAAAACATTGTTTTTTACCCTTGAGAGTCAAATTTTACAGAGATGTACTCTCACGAATGACGTCACTCTTTAATAGTCTTTACTATTCATAGTACAAAGAGGTTAGAGAAACCCAGTGGTGAGGGAGCGGTTTCCGGTTGTTAGCTCGTCCTTTTCAGACGAACACATGCCCCTGTTTGATGATAAAAACCTGGCGGGATATCACTGAGGTATTTGTAAAACATTCCGAATTTTCAATAATTTCAAGTTCATTAAACGTATTGACGCTCGGAGTTCCGTTTGCCCAGTCATGTTGACACTTTTGATGTGCCTTGATTTTATTATTTTGTGAATTACCTGAATTTTGAATTAGGAGATTAAAATCCCTGTCATAAAGTTGGTTATTTTTATTAAATATATGCTTCTAATGGTAATTAAGCATTGCAAGATGACTGATACGCAGGAATTAAATTATTATTTAATAATGCTTTATTTTTTATTTTAAAATACTTGTGCATTATGAAGAGAGGATTGTCGGGAATTCGGTCATGGTAGTTGATCAGTTATAAACTTATTTGTAACCAAAATAGTTTTTATTTTAGCCAACGTTTCGGTCTGAATCTCAGGTCTTCATCAGGGCTGAACATGAAAGAGAAACATACAAATAATATAGAAACATGTCTATGTATGATAATCAAACAAAGAAAAATGAATGAAAATATAAAACTGTGTGTAATCGACTATATAAAATGGATACTAAACATATTGAAAAAATTCCCCATCACCTAACTTGGTGTACATACCAAGTTAGGTGATGGGGAGAGAGACTGATCTGTTAAAAAAAAAAAAAAAAATGATTTGACCGTTGTGGAAAGGAACGAGAAACGAGCATAGGAGTGGGGGACGGATGAGACGGTCTAAATGGCTTAAGATTCAGGACATATCGCTGTCGGAAAGTGGGAGGGGAAAAAGCTAGGGGGTGATCTTAATAATATTTTTGTTTTAAGATGTGAAAAATATTACTGTATGTGGAAGAAATATAGTCTTTATCTGATTTGCCATTAATGGGGTTCTAAATGTATGTGAATAGACTCGGCTAAAAGTCCTTTCTCAAGGTTTATTATTTATTAACTTTCACTGTAATCCATCTATTCTGCCACCTCAGTATAGCTTTTTATTCATCTAAGACAATATAATCAAATGCATCACGATTAGCCTCTGTACTTTGATATCAAAAGGGACCGACAAAGAAGCAAGTGGTAATTCCCTCTGGCAAAACTCTCTTATCTCTCCTTATCATCTCATAAATAATAATTTAGCACCTACCTAATTGTAATATTATGTAAACTGTTATTTTTACGTCTGAGATGTACAATTAACGGTGGCATCGAACGTGTGGCCTCCGGCTTGTTTAGCAGCCATGGTTAACACCTGACTTGTGGGGGGTAAAATGCACAAACTTATCTCTTCTTTTAAAAAATTGTGACGCGAATGAAATGTTAGTACCGAGTTAAATTGAATCACATATTATTCTCTTAATATTAAAATGTGTTAAAAATATTGAGACGACACAGCCTTATATATTACTTGCAATAATATTTATTTCTATCAAAGATAAAATGAGTAAGCTGACTTTGAAATTACTGGTTGGTTGGCCGTAGAGTTTTATTCTGGAGAAATTAGCCAGCGCTTCGGTCAGAAGAAACCCTGACTAATTTCTGCAGCATAAAACAATAACAGTTGAAATTCATTTTTTGACTCAGTTATTGCATCATAATGGGCTCGAATATACGAACATAAATTTCGAATATTACACCGTGTGAGTGTATATATATATAAATATATATATAGCAATCTAGAATAGGTCGGATAGAGAGTGCAGTGCACACACAAAAAGAAAATATCACAAGGAGCAAAATTTTCGGGGATCTCTCGCCCTTCGTCAGTGGGAAGTGAAGAAATACTAGCATCTCTAGTATCTCTTCACCTCTCACTGACGAAGGGCGAGAGATCCCCGAAAATTTTGCTGTATATCCTTCATTTTCTGTATATACTTTCTATGTATATATAAAGAAGAAGTAAGAAGTATTCTTTTGTTTATTTTTTTTTCTTTAAGGAGTAGAGATGTAGTCTTTCCAGTTTCAAATAATTTTACTAGTGACCGGTTTCGGTGTCAATACACCATCTTCAGGCCCTACAGAAAGTTCCCCCGAGTATCCCAACGAGTACTCTACTACTAAATATTGAGGGGAGAACTGTATTTTGCGACACTCTAGTGCCTGAAGATGGTGTACTGACACTGAAACCGGTCACTAATAAAATTATTAGAAACAGGAAAGACATCTCAATGATCCCTATAGCAAAAAAAAAATTAGAATACTAAATTCGCATTTATAATTATTAATACATCCTTTAATCGAAAAGAGGGTCATCAACAAAAATCCAAATTACAAAAGAACATACATCGTTCAGTTATATTATCCAATACATTTTTTAAATAATTTTATTGCAGTGGTTCAGCTAAAAAATCAAATACCATAACAAATGGGAAAAATTTTTCAACTTAAAAATCTCCTCAACACTAACCATCTATTTATAAGATAACATTTGGACATACGAAATAATCAAAGGAAATAGAAAAATATAACTGGAAGCTTTAGTGATAATTGTATCAACCCCAAAGCGATAGGTGTAACTCAGGTTATTAAGGAAATATTAACCCTTTCATAAACCCACTTAGGTTTAATGGACCGTGCTCCTAAGAAATTAAGTACACATTCGGAATGTATAAAACCTAAATTCAAAATTTCATTAAAATCGGTTCAGTCGCTTCCCAGAAATTCCTGCATCAATGAAATATTCAGGTTTATAAATATTAATTTGGTTGTGGTTTGTTATCCCACGTAAATTTTAAACATTTAATGGGTGAGAATAGAATAAAATTCTAATGGAAACATTCCGGCCCGGCAAGCAGGAGATCCAGGTTCGAGTCCTGGCTGGGACAGATAGATTTTTTTATTCTATTCACTCTCATTAATTATTCAGGTTTATCTTTACTTATTTCTTACGATTCACTTATTAGTCCTACCGCACTAGAATTAGAGGTAAAACAAATGCTGGAAATCTAATTATTACGAAATCAAGACGCAAGGTACACAGGTTTTAATATTTTATCGATTTAATGTTTCCTTTAACCCTGAAAATTCCGTAAAATCATTGAATTAATTTTAATGACGACTTCTAGAGTTCTTGTTACCTTTATGTTTGAAGATATATCCAAAATTCCATCTTTAATATATTTTCGCTTTACTTTGGAATGCTTAATTGCGAATCGAATTTCAACAAATCCACTTAGCTGATTATATCATGAATTATATCATTGTTGCATTAATGGCTACATACGTGGGATGTGTAACTGTTCAGTACCTGCCTGGCGAGAATCATTATTCCTTAATGGGCGTGTTTTTGTTTTAGAAAATAGAAGGCCTTGTTCTTTAGCGAGCCGAAAACATTCCCAGTCTAATAAAAACTGCTATGAAATTCAAAACGTCTGCTAAATGTCACGGCTCTCTAATCATTTTGAAATCATTCAAATGAAATGACAATCGGGTGCAAAAATATTCTTTCCTCTGACTGACTTGGCACTTCTCAAGGGGACTCGGACAGTTTCAGCCAGGGCCACACAAATCACTTCCAAGTCCGGCCAGGGAATTCGTAAAGCTTTCAGGAGACATCATTTAAAAGCTGATTTACCGAGTTTATTGCTTACATTTAAATAGAATAGAGATTTAAAAAAAGAATAGTATTCCATTTTAAGTTATCACTTATTATTAGATCGGAAGAATAAATGACAGCTGTGATTTTGCAAACGGAAAGGACAAGGAGGGGAGAAATCCTTCAAAAGCAAAGGTTGGCTCCAAGCCGCTCAATCTTCCTGGTTTTCATTGAGTAAGTGTATAGAGTAATATATATATTTTTTTAGATTCCACAAGAAAATAAGCTATTCAAGTTGGTCCGCCTCGACTTTTGAAAGATCTTCTTCAATTTATCACCTATCCTATGTAGGAAAAGCTAAAACTATGTTGTTTTTATTTTTCAAAATATTCAAAATGTTATTTACATATATCATATTTTGAATAATAGTCATAATTTAAAGGAGAGAAAAGAGGTGTTTAAAGAAATATTAAAATTTGAATGGAGAGTTTTTTGACCGTAGATATTTTAGTTGGAGTTCGGTCAAAGTAGAAAAAAAAAATACAAATTTAAAAAAAGTGTATTTAAAAAAAAATTATTATCTGTCTATGCTTCAGCTTACATTGTAAGCCATCTTCAGGGCTACCTATCATGAAAATGTGAACTTAGTGTCCCTAAATCCTGTCCGGATGTCCTTTCTCGTCTTCATGATAGGCAGCCCTGAAGATAGCTTACAATGTAAGCCGAAAAGTTGGCAGATAATCTTTTAAAAAATAAACATTTTTTTTTGGATCCACCTTGACCGAACCCCAACTAAAATCATCTAATATTAAAATTTAAAATCTTATTATTAACTTCAAATGGAGAGTTTTGACCGTAGAGATTATTAGTAGATTTTTTTTGTTGGGTTTCGCTCAAGGTAGATCCAAAAAATTCAATTCTTATTATTAAGAAATCTTTTGATATTTAATTTGAGAAATATTATGACAAAAAATTATAGAACATATTAGGTGTAAAATAGTGATTTTCGAACATATTATATTGTATTTTCAATTTTAGAAAAAAAACAAACAAATAAAACTTATAGAATAAGATATTTATGAATGTGGCTATGAATTTTAATGGCTTCCTTAACTCTGCCCTATGGAAGTCTTCACACTCATTGCCTTCTCCATTTAGTAAAATCAAATTACACACACACACACTCACACACAAAAAAAACCTGGAAAATTGTAACTGCTTAATAATCTTAAAAATTTTAATTGTATCTTTACTCAAGCAAAATATTTTTTTGAAAAAATAAATTAATATACTGTAGTGTTATTGTGATGTATTTATGCGTTTTGTTTTGTTATTAATAATTAGGAAATCATAAAAACATCGAAAACAATATTGCATTTATTAAAGTTTTTTAAACTGTTTACGGAATTTTTGTTTTTCTTGAAGAAAAACTAATCAAAGATTCATAATCAATTTAATACTTAATTATCAAATTTTAACCATATAAAAAAATTGATCGCTGAAAATTTTAAACTAGGAACCAGGAACATTTTAAAATTTGATAATTTTTTTAAATATCATATGGTTCTATAAAATAAAATTGATAAAATATTAGTAGAATTTGCTACTATGCTTCTAAATATAAATTCAGAGATTTATTTAGTAGTCAAGAAAAAGTGTATCATTAGCAGGGTTAAATCATTTTAGGGTTAAATAAATATAAATCCATTTTGACGGGAATTCAGACAGAGCGTGTTAAATTTATTGTAAAATGATTATCTTGAGATGATATTGATAGATTACGATTTCATTAAATCATAAGCTATTGAGTGGGTAATCTGACCTTCACATCCATCCCATTCAGCTCAGTGGTTGGATCTGTCAATAGAAGGATTTTTATTTTTTGTAAATACATCGAAATCACAAATATGGCAGCACTTCACACGGCCCTGGTAGAGCTTCTATGTACCCCTAAAATTTGGAAAAATTTGGAAATTTCAAATTTAAGACTCTTCTGACCATTGTCACGAACATTTCATACTGCTACCTGGTGGAGCTTCGATATACCTCTGTTACTAATATAATAGGATCAGTTAAACAGGAATTTTCAAATTTAAGACTCTTCTGACCATTACCAAGAACATTTCGCACAGCTTCCTGGTGGTGCTTTGATATAACTCTCTTACTAAAATAATAGGATCAGTTAAACAGGAAATTATAATTAACAATATTATATCATACAAGATATTTATTATGTATTTGTATCTAATTCCAAAAAAACATGATCGCGAAAGTTAAATTAAGGGTTAAATTTTAAGGCAGCTATAATTTCGAGACACTTTTCGAAATTTCCCATATGACAAAATTGTTTAAATTTACATTTTTGTTTCCTTCATCTGAATTATCTCCGTCATTTGTACCTCAAAGAGATGAATTTCAATTTAACATCTATCAAATGATTTTATAGCATTTTGTGTCAACTTTATATTGAATTATAAATATTATCAACAATGGAAATTAAAATAAATTATTCAATTTGTTCATATTGAATATCAATATTCAATATACGAACATATAAAAATAGTGCAAAAATTTGAAGCATTCAATATTATTATTTTAGGATTCTTCTTGTCTTGAGAGTAAAACATCCTTTTGAAAGAGGACTATGGTTTTGATTTTTTAGATCTAATCTATAGTTTATTTTTTTGTGAATAAGCTGATATAAAACCTAATTAATCCATATTCCTCCTAGGGAAACTAGTGATACATTATAGAAAACGTTAAACATACTTCTGCAAACATTCAAAAGTGAGAGAGCCAGATAACAAAATCTTTGATGACGTCAATTTGTTTGTTAATATTCACTGCCGAGCACTTACAGTTATTACTTATAAAAAGAAAAAAAAAAACAGAGAAAAGAAAATTGTGCTAAACAACATTATAAGAACCTTTGAGTATTTAACGTCAATTATCGTATTAGTGACAATTGACACTTAAAGTTGTAGTTGTGTTAATAAGTCATAACTAAGGCAGAAAAGCAGAGCACTGCTAAGGTTGTCTTCTTTGAGTTATTTTTTTATTTTATGTTTTATAAGTGTTAGCAACCCTCATAACCACTTAGGATCATGGAGGGAGGGGCTATCTACAGGTTGCCATCCCATTCTAAACAAACATCCAAGGCCCAGGACAAGATTTTATTTGTCGATAAAAGCTTGCCCTTGGCGGGATTTGAACCCGCAGCGCCAGGATTGCGAGACCCAATGCTAACCTTCTATGAGCTATCCTGGTGCCGCAAATTTATACATTGAGTGAAACTGTACAGATAATTCCGTTTAGAAGTAAAAGACACTATGTGGAATAATTCCTGGGCTGTAAGAGTCGATTCTTGGATTTTAAGAAATTTCATTTTTATCATGGAATGTTGTCTCATACATATTTTGCTAACGCATTTAGTTCTTAAAGCATTAAAGAATATGTGTTTTTCCACGATTGACATTGCAATGATAATAAAAAATAATAATAATAAAAGTCCATCAAGCAGGAGCAGCGTATATTAAGCAGATTAACTTGTATCTTGTTTAATAAAAATGTAATTTCTAAAATAAAGGTCGAAGAAATTATTATAAAACATTATTAACCATTAAAAAAATGGAACGCACTGAAAATTTGCATTGGAAAAACATAGTTATCAACATCCTACCTTACTATTTTTATGTTGTTTTTTTTTTTTTTAATAAGGCCAAGATTATTTTTAATCATTGTATCATTAAATCCTAAAAATACTTTTATTCCTCCTGGAATTAGCGACGGGTTAATAAGTTGAAACCTTTTATTATTATTATTCTTTTCAAAGAGCTTTCAACTTTTGTTGTCTAATATTTTAAATAATAAGATAAAACATGTATATACATGTGTTTGTGTATAGATAAAGTTTTGTGCTATTAAATTATTTTATTCAGAATTTATGGTTTTAAAAACATAATTGTTCATTAATTAATATACTTATTTATTAGTTATATTTTTCATTAATATATAATCAGCTTCAGTAGTTAGATTATTAGTCAAAAGTTATACGGTAATTTTTTTGCTGATGTGAAGAGAGCAGATTAACATGTAAAAGTGTAGTTTTTCATACTTTCAGCTACTTCTTATAGCGATTAAAGGGTAATAATAATCATAAATAGTCTTTGTACTGTTCCCAGCAAAATGTATTGATAATTGTTCCACAGAATGAAAGTATTACTGTAATTTATACATGTGATATTCCATCAGTATTCTCTAAATTGTCTACTTCTTCTTTTCAACTGGGAAAAGGTAAATATCGACGAAATCCATTACTAAATTCAAAAAAAGAAATCAATTTGACAGTTTGAAGTGTATAAAGTAACAATTCCAATATAAAACCTCTTAATTATGAGAAATGTCTATAAAATCTGAACAAGTCCATGGTCTCACATAATTACTTGTCTTGATTAACATTTCTACACAGCCTCTTCGGTATAATTATATATCAAGATATTTTTCTTGAAGTCCATACTAAATGAAATTATTAAGTGATGTTCACTCACTAAAATACGTTTATATCACAAAATTAACCAATGTTATCGTTCAAAATTTTAAACAACTCTAAATAGTTTTCATTTATTTGAAAAATCTGGAAGAGTTAGAAAGGAAAAAAAACAATTTTGATCTTTGTTGGATTAAGGATAAGAAAATGGTTTAGTCTAAAATCTAGCCCACATATATATAT
>KZ807076.1:264428-282977 GCA_000696205.2 Oncopeltus fasciatus
CAGTGGAAGATAAGAGAGAGAGAGAGAGAGAGAGAGAGAGTGAGAGAGAGAAAATGAAACTCTCGCGGATTCTATATATACAGTAAATAAGAACATGTGAGATAAAGAGTGTAGTGAACACACAAAAAGAAAAAAAATCACAAAGAGTAAAATTTTCGGGGATTTCTCGCCCTTCGTTTGTGTGAGGCATACTCCATTATACAATGAGTTTTAATGACGTTATCCAAGCTCAAGTACACGGCTTCAGATTTGCAATTGAAGACGAGAGAGTGCGTCTATATCCACATTCTCTAAGCCACTTTAAGGCCTGGCTTCAATTGCCAACAATAGGAGGATTAGGGAAAACACATTCGTCTTCTCCTCTTTTTGAATCCTTTCAGTGTTGCCTGTCTCCCTTAACTCCACACTGATGAAGGGCGAGAAATCCCCGAAAATTTAACTCCTTGTGATTTTTTTTTTGTGTGTGTTATTATTATATCATATTAATGATTAATGGGGAAAAAAAACAACTATATTCTGGGATTTAAGTCCCCTTGAATAACAAAGAGGTTACAGCCGACAGTATAGCTGTTTGTGATTACAATAATAATATTTTTTAAACATAACACAGAAAATTCCATTTTACATCAATTATATTATATATTTTTTTTTTTTTCAATGGAGAGTATATTGACGACTTTTCAATTTGGTCTTTCTCTCTTTCGAAAAAATAAAAAGGAGAAATCATTTTAATTCCCAGGTTTTTCTTCTCGCCAGGCATAGAGTCAGTCATTTACTTTTCCTGTCTTTTTTTTTTTTTTTTTTTTTTTTTTTTCTGTATTTAATATGAAATAGGAAATGCACGCTGGACTTTTTATTAGTAGTTCAAGTTTAGGCCGGAAAGTTAGGAATGCCCTTCATTAGTTAAAGAGCCTTGAAGATTGCCTACAAGCACCTAGCGAGTTCTCCCCCGTTCATAAAACGAAGGAAGGAAACACATGTCAGAAATAGTGTACAAGTTCCTTAATTCCCCCATGTGTCGAACATAAGACTGTGCTTTTTGGACCGTGACTTTTAGAAATATTTATTAGCGCCTTAACAAGTTATAGCAGGGAGATCTTTGTCGCTCTATTACAAATCAGTTAAATTAAATATGTCAAGGATTTTTATTAAAGAAATTTGGACTCGGAAAAGGTTTTAAGTGTTGAAATTTCCAAGTGTACGTTACATAAACCCCTTTTACAAATGCATTCTATTCCTGGCTATTAAAAGATAAGAATTTTAATTGAATACTCAGATGCCATTAATGAATTTAATGGGTTTACTTTATACCGATATATGTCGCATGCACTAATTATTTACACATTTAAATTGCTGCGATAATATAAAATATAGTACTTTTAAATCAATATTTATAGAAGATATCTAAAAAATTCATTTCATATTTTTGAAACCCTAAATCTGAAAGAATAAATTACTATTGAAATGTTTAAAATTAGAATGATTTTCAACTTATACTTTAAATTTTAATTTAATTTAATTTAAGTTGAAGAATTAAGAGTTTAATTGAATGAAATAAGCAGCATCAAATTTTGAGTTGATGAAAAGAAATTACAAAACTATGAACTTTATTTTCAATATCTTACAAATGCTATTTACACATTAATTGTCGATTTAGTTTGTTATCCTTGCGTCTACAAAACACCTCAGTTACTTTTAGATTTTTATTTAGAAGAGAATTACAAAGATATAGAGCCAATTAAATTAAATTAAATTAAAGTTTAATCATATAAATATTATTTTTTGTGGTATTTAATCCCACGTAAATTTTAACAATTTTTAGTGCAAGGGAACAGGATAAAAAATTTAACGGTCCCAGCCAGGACATGGTGATATTTACTTTTATGGATTTTCTACCTTGACGCTACTTTGAAAAATTTTGTCAATGTTGTCTCTGATCCTGCATATTGGAAGACAAAATTATAGTTATTTCATAATTTGAAAAATATGCAAAGCCTTTGGATTTGTGCAAAAATTCACGAATCTAAAAACTAACCTACTAAATATATAAAAAAAGTTGCAATAGCCAATGTATATTACGAGCCTAGTTTTTCATCTTCATGTCTTACTAATTTTTAAATCTTAAGTGTTTCACTCAACTTACCATATTTTGTAATTAATTTTGAATATATAATATATTACTTTAAATACGATATTTTCAAAGAGAATATAGATTTATGGTTTTTTCATATTTTGAGAATTGAAACGAAAAAAATTGAATGGAGGCTTAGAAAATGGCAATTCTTCGCACTTTTTATTAGAATTAAAAAAAAAAAATGCGAATAATTGGCCTGTCTTAAATAAAAATCTTGATGATTAAGTAGCTCAACGAAAATTTCACATTTTCTGCTATTTCCTTCTCTAGAGATTTGCATTTTTTTTTTTTTTTTTTAAGTTAATGCGGAACATATCACCGTTAAGCTAATAATTGTACAAATTATAAACTGATTCATCAATTGCTAGAAAAAAATCGATATTTATTGTTTATGCCTCTTCGTGTAAGATTTTTCCAAAAACTATACTTTCTTCTTCTCAATAATGTATTTATTTTTAATTTCATTAGGATTCATCAAAAAGTGAGACCTGTGGTATGTACTCAAAAGTAGTGGTATGCTCACATACCCAGTGATAGGATCCTAAAAGATTGCATGAAAACTCTTTTTAAAATTGTTCATACTTATTTTTATTTATTTAATGTAAAGTAAAAAAAATCCCAATATTCTGATTCTATATTCTCTACAGATAATGAAAGCTTTGCAGTGGAAGATACAGAATGTAAACCAATTCTGCGCAATTTTTGTTAGAGTTTTTTTAAAAAAGTGTGAACAAAAATACTTGAAAAGTTGAACTTAAAGGGTTCAGGGGTTAAAAGATTTATTTCCTCCCCTTATATGTCTACATATAATGCCTGTATTATGAGTAAACAGACAGATTTTAAAAACCCATATCATGATTATGGGAATTATAAATCGTCAAGTGGGATGTATAACAAAAAATAGTACGTTTTATTGATAAGTTAAAAGTAATACCAATATTTCTAGGATTTTGATTTGACAAAGAGTTGTAATTTCACGATAATTTTTCCTGACATCTTTATCTGATATGATCTGCCAAGGCTCGCCTCTTGAGCTGTCAGTCTATTTCTTAATCTTTGGGGGGGGGGGGGCAGCATAGTTTATCCATATTTTGGTAAATAATTATTGTTGTTTTACAACAAATAATTTTATTTCCATGCACAACTTTACGGCTTATGGCTACATTGTGTGTTAGGTGAGGACGAGTACTACTAGACCACCTCTAGACAGAAGCCTCACTAGATACCTGTGGAATGGAATCAAATGTCCTGTCAAAGAAACATGTGACTAAAAGAAATATAATTGTGAGGAGAAAATAACAAAAACAACTTACCAAACATCTCTGCCTTCCTCCGCAGCAGTTATATCATATTCCTTTAATCCTTCCTATTCAAACAAAATAATCTGATAAATAAATGATTTATGTTTGTCTAAAGTTTATATGAAACTATGAAACAGGTCAGTTTAAATTTTTTTTACTTTTTTTCTGCGTGCAGAAATATATTTAAACAACACATTACTAAAAAAATCTCAATAAGACATTTAAAAAAAATCTATTCTGATTGACCGTTATATTTAATATTTTTTGTGATCAAAATTTCATTAGAAATTCATAGTTTCCAAGCACAAAGAAATTACTATGTCCATCCACATAAAAACTGTTGGCATTAACAATTCATTATATCTCACCATGACCTATTGCTAAGAAATTCTTCTTATTGAAAATATCTTCCCGCTTCTAAAAATATCTCCCTGGCGTTAATGACCAAAGGTTGACACGCCATTAAAAAAAAAAAAAATAAATATTCTATATCACATTGACGAAAATTTTATTAATTAGGTAGTAATTCAAATATGNATAAAATAAATAAAAAATATGTGAATGTAAGAAAAGTATTCTAAATGGTGATCCCCCTAGCATAAGCAATCTACTCAAATAGATCCCGGGACCAACTTCTTCTCAGCCTTCTTGTGGTGTTGTCTTGCAAGTGCAGTGCTTACATGAAACGTATTATGGTGTTCGGTAGCTGTGAAGTTTGTTTTGGAAGCGAGTGCAGAACGATTTGATGCATTTCTTTATGGTTTGGATGTTGAGGTCTCTTTTTATTTGTGTACCATTACTACTGGACAAATAAATTTAGACTGTTGAAGTTGAATTTTATTATAAATTATTTCTTGTGTAGAGTTATGTTTTTGGTTGTATCAGAGAATACAGAGTTTTAATGAGTTCTGAGATGTTCTGTTTAGTTCTGCGTGCCTGGGGTACTGTAGTGACTTGAAGAATCTACTGATTGTTGATATGGATTGGTGGCCAAGTTTGTTGGCCAAGAGCGTTTCCAGATGTTTTGTGACTGTGTGCGGTTGAGTTGGATCTTCCAGAGGGCACACCATTCCCATACTTTGGGTAGATGTTCTTGTAGAATGTGGAATGCTTGTATATTATTACTATTCGTATGATACTAGTATTTCTGTGTCTGATGCTGTAGATGTCAGTTGGTATGTCAAGGGTCTTGTGAAATGTAAAGGAAATAATCATAATTTTAGCCCACGTTCTTCCAATTCTCAAGCATTTTTACTTTCTTTTTTTCAAAGCTTCTTTTATCTGACAACAAGATTTTAACAGTATGGAAAATGGTTTCAAAAATATCGGCAAAATATATTATCAGGGTGAAAAAAGTGGAAGTCCAAGCACAAGGAAGTTCAGTTATGAATGTCAGAATAGTATTTCTGTGTGATTCAAAAAAGGAGAAGCTTTAATAACTTAGGAGCAGGATGTGACAGATTTTTCAATCCCTAAAAAAGAATAAGCATTGTGCCTGAGTTGTGAATCCTATAAAAGGGAATTTATGAAAATACAATTGTAAATGCTAATATCCAAGACAGCAACTTATTTATAGCCTTAGAAGAATCATTGTATTTATATTCATATTGTATTCAGTCTAGGCTATGTCTATCTATGACATGTGGGCAAAACTATTTCACAAAAACTGCTTTTCTGTGACAAATAAAAAAAATTCTCTAATTTATTTTATTATTTTATCATAAGTAAAATAAACTAATTAATTAAATAACCGAAACCGATGTTTTCATAGAATCTTTACACTTTAAAACCCACGGTAACCATTTGACAGTTTCAAGCCAACTATCTGCCCACATATAACATTATGAAAATAGCAGAATGGGTTCAGATGAAAAATGGGAGGGGGGTTTTGATGAAGACCAAAATTTATAATATTGATATTTTAGTTATGGAAAAATTTGCGGAAAATTTTTTCTAAAATTAATGTTCTATAAATATTTTGCGAAAAACGCTTATTAATGATGATACTTACGAATATCATTATGATGGCTGAGTATTTCCCCCACTCTTAATTTTTGGCCAGGATTAGAGAGCTGTTGCCCTTTGCTTTCTTTTCTCGCTCGGGCTTATAAGATATATATCGTCATATACTCACATTTAAGCCGAATCTGCATGAAGAAGTTTTTACTTGGAATTTTTGTATTAGTGGTATATATTAACGGATATTTAATCCCTAACATTCTCAAGAATTTTCCAAGTGAATGATTTTCTTTCCTCAAATTATCATCCAACACTTGTATTCGATATCACGTCACTGATTGGGGTGTCTTCTGTGTTCCTACAGCTCCACACTACAACACTGGTACAGTCAGCCAACATCTTCCCCTCAAACCTCACCTTCCTCCATGATGTTTGAACAAACTCTTTTGAAAGACTTATTATTTATTTTTCTAATAATTGTGTATAGCATTACTGTGCATATATATAAATATAAATATATATATATCTCGCTGTAACAAAAAAAAAAATTCTTCGTAGAATGGCACTTGAAATTTCAATAATTTCTTCATTTTTGTTGGTACGATTCGTTTAATAAGGGACGTAGCCTTCCGTTTTCATTTAAAAGTGGTATCGTTTAATTTATTTTATTATTTATTAGTTCAATTTAAAAAAAAAAATACAACCTAANATATAAAGAAGTCATTTTAAGAAAAATCAAAACAAGGAGAGGGGAGTTCCAGAGGAAGATGTTTCTTTTAGAAAAGATTCATAATAAAGAATCTTCCTTAATATCTATTAAGGAATGAGGAAAGGTGTGAGCCCTACCCCCAAGGTTTGCCTAGTACCATCCATAAAGACATGCTTTATTCCTTCACTGTCATTTTCGGCTTTTAACATCAAATT
Organism: Oncopeltus fasciatus; assembly: GCA_000696205.2. NCBI lineage: Eukaryota > Metazoa > Arthropoda > Insecta > Hemiptera > Lygaeidae > Oncopeltus > Oncopeltus fasciatus. The sequence goes on from KZ807076.1 coordinate 270,747, forward strand.
AATTATTCAATCTTATTTATCTATCTTTAATGAAAAATAGGAAATCTTCCTTTATCCAGCTCCTGCAATAGCAATTTCATATTTTTACTATATATGTCACATTCTTTTATAGTAAAACCAGATATAATATGATCCTTAAAAGATCTATAATGGCAATGCAATTTAAACTCCAAATGAGATTTTCAACAATTTCTTTGGTGCATTATCTACACTTAATATTGCAACCCTTTGCCTTTTGAGTCATCGCAAAGGGTTTAGCAACCCTTAGTAAATATGTTTCTACCATATATAAGATGAGTTAAATTGAGGTCACACAATAGCCAGTCCAATAATTTAATATTGAACTCACAACAAAGATATAAAAATAATGAAATTAGCAGTAACTGCATAAAATGAAATAGGTTTTAATTACTATTATAATTACTAGTTATAATTAATAGTTACTTAACTATTAAAGGTGGTTAAAAAATATAAGGATATAGGTAACGCGTAGTTTATATAAAATATAAAAACTATTTCACCACAATAATAAAATCCTTCATTCTAATAAAGATACTAATTAAATCCTGAGAGATTATAGGACTATATTTTTATTATGAATAAATTGCTTGATGTTATCAAATTAAAACCATCAAGTAAAGTAGAAGAATAGTAAAGTTACCTGATAGTGCAGCAGAAGAATATATATATATATATATATTTTGTTCTATTTATTTTACATATGTCAATAATTATGCCATTAATAATTTCTGATGAGTGTAAAATCATTGGATTTAGAAAATTTGAGATCTTCTTTTAAATGTCATCTAATGAGTTTAATGCAATTATAATTATAATATGCAAAGTATTTTAGCTTTAAGAACAAAAAATAAAATTGACCAAACCAATGATCACCCATACTGCTTGAGACAGATATTCAAACAATAGAACATTTGTCATACTTGGCAACTGGAAACAGATGTTAGACAAGAACTCTTTTGTTCAACTGACTAGCATTTTATCCAAACCACTGTCAAACACTATTTCAACTAAAAAATGTTGTGTTATATTATTTGTGAATATGTTTTTTAGTAGATGTGTTTCTTTTGTAAGTACATATATAATCATTATAAAGCCAATTCATCACCAATAACACAATTGAATCAATAAAATGAAAACTATACATTTACCAATATGATTTTTTATATGACTAAAGTAAGTTTGCTTCTCATGCCAGTTTTACCATTTTTTTTAAATTTTTATACATTAGTAATTTTTAATATGATGATAGTGGGAGGAAACTAGATTTGTTATTTAGTTTAGGCATTGAAATAATATCAATAATATGTTTTATGAAGTAACAGCTTTTCCCCCTAATTGCTCATCTAAAATATTATATTATGTCATTATAATATGGTAGTTGATGTTTCTATAGAGCATTAGAAGCAGTAAGGTGTTTAACAAGCCTGAAAATTAAATTATCAATTATAAACTTTTAATGAAATATAGCTGAGTAAAGAAAACTCTGAAGTACCCCTCTCTTTACTTTAATTTTTTTGAAATTTTTACTGAATCATACTATAATTATGAGAATACTAAATCTGAACTTGACTGATTAATAGCTGACTGAAATGCCAATATTTCCTGTTTTTGAAACCCTTCTCTGAAATATTTATTTCCCTGTATTAATTTCAATCAAAACAATCATAACTCAATAAAAGCTATCATAACACACTGTCATTGTTTTATTGGCTAAATTTAAAAAATGTTTGAATAATTCGCGAGAGAAATAATTCTCCATTTATGTATTGTCCAAATAACCTTATAACTCACATATATTGTGGAAATATTCAAAATATATCGACAGAATAATAACTAAATTTGATTTAAATTAAAAATTATAATAAAAATGAAGTATATTTTCTGTTAAAGGCTCCTTCAGAAATAACCTGGCTTTGACTTTTTGAAATATATATTAACACATTGTAATTACGATTATCTTAAATATAAAAATAAAATTTGTCTTGACAGCAGACGAGACAATTCTTTAAAAATATTTTTGTTTCTTGATTATTTTTTCTCTCTACCTGTTCTGAATTTATGTAAAAACTTAGCAGTTCATTCTTTAACCTCTTCATACAGTCACTTGGATTGATGATTACAGATAGCCACATAGGCATAACTGCAGCTTGCTCTTTTACTAAGTCAAATTCAACAAGTCTTTTTAACTTATATAGGATGTATTCAGTACTTAAAAAAAAAAAAAAATTGAGTTATTATTATCACTTACTTTAAATACCCTTTTTATGATTTAGAATGACACCATTGCACTTTTAGTTTTGGGGGATTAGCGTCTTGTTGCTTTTTAAATAAGTATTGTCCAAGCTTAAACATCCTAAATTAAGGACAAAAGACAAGCTATCCATTACATGAATTTAGAAATCATTAAATTTTTCAGCCTCCTCCTATCACCCAACTATTTATGCAGATTCCATCTGATAATTGTGCTGATCTCTTAGTTTCGTTCGGCCCAGACTTTCCTTCAGCAAACAGAATTGCTAAATGACTTCTTCATCTTTTCAAAGTATTTTCGTAGTCAGAATATTCCATCGTTTACAATCCTGACAGGTTAATCAACTCCAGAAGCTTTTAATGTCTTCTTTACAACTTTCACTTCACAACTTTTCAGACCAAAATCGTCTCAGATTTTTTTTGGCTACTCTCATAACAATCTTTGCTTCTCTTTACTCCTCCTTATGAACAATACCCATCCTGTATGAAGGTTATACTTTCATACAAGAGGATATAATTGTATAATTTTTACATTAATTAAACAATTCTGATCATTTTATTAAAATCATAGGAATGATTGATGACTAATCACACAATCCCAAATTTAATAAATGGATGAGCATTACCAGACTTAAAATTTTTAGTGCAGAAGTTAATTTATGAATTAAAAGTAGAGTACTTGTTGGGGTTCGGTCTAGTTTGATAAAAAAAATACAATTTAAATAAAAAATTTATTTTTTAATCAACCTTGACTGAACCCTAACAAATTTTCAGCTAATAATCTCCCAAGAGATTTGTAATTTAGAAATTGGGTTGATTTTAGAATATCTTTTTTAACTGTTGAAGATATATTGAAATCAAAGAGAGAAAAAATTTAGATCTCAATACATGTACCAAAATATCCAGGTTGATATAAACATGTTAGCTGTTACATCAATTTTTCTACTCTTAATTTAACTATTCTACAGTTGTTAAATTGAATTGAGTATATTTCAATTTTTCAACTAATGAAACCGAATTCAGTAATCTTTGAGCTGGATAAGTTTGTTAATAGCTGAAATTAATATGTGATTATTATGAAAAACTAGTTTTTGTCATAATAAATCATTTTTATGAAAAACTTTGTAGCTTAACATTATATGTATAAAATGCTTTTTATTATTTATGCCCTATACAGTTTTTACAAAAATTTCATTATAAGGAATTAATTTATAAAATTAGCTTGTTGTTATTAAATTAATTATTAAAAATCAACAAAAGGTCTGAAAGTCTTCCACACCTCTACTTTCCTGTCAGGCTAGAGCGAGTCTCTTAATTATATATTTTGCTTTATTTTCCAGGTATACTTTCAAAATGTACTTTAAAAGAGTAATAAATGCCAGTAGTTGGAAGTACTCATTCTAAGCAAAATATTCTGCTAGCATTGGTAATAAAAATGGAATAATGGATTGTATGATGAAAGCAACTGTCTGTATCAACCCACCTAAAGTCTTACTGGAAAATGTCCAAGAGAAGATGGTTTTTCCTATGGTTACTGTTCATGGGGTACCTTATTTTAGGAGCGTCTATATTTTACAACATAGAAAGGGATTTGGAAGAAGAACGCAGAAGAGAAAAACACAAGAGGCATATCCAGCTCCAAGGTAATATAAAGCTTTACATATAAATTTTAATATCATTAGCAATATTTTAATCAATTAAACAAATTTCTGGAGGATATTAACAACTTTAAAATAATTTCATATCAGAAAATGCAGTACAAATTAAGAGTCCTTATAAAATTATGGCAAATTAACTAGTAGGGGCTAGGGTTTTTTCAGGCAAAGGAATTAAAAATAAAGTAAGTATTCCATTATTATGTGCCCTGATACTTTGAGAACCCTCAGATATTAAAAAAAAATTGAATGATTTTCATTTTTTAATGTTTCTTGAAAAAAAAAAAAAAAATTATTAAGGAAGAACCATGATTTTTATAAGTAAAGAATTTGTTGGGGTTCATAAAAGGTTGTCAATACCTTCGACTGAAAACCAATAAATTCTTTACCAATAATTTTCATGGTAAAAAACTCTTCATTTTTTATTTTTATTTTTCAATTCAAATTTATTTGAATGGCATAACTTATTGACTAAATAAAAAGGCCAAAAACATTTCAAAACTGATTATTTTTTTTTACAATATTTACATTTTTAAAGAATATAAAAATTATGCTCTAACAAATTCCCCTTTGAACTCATCAATGCAAACAGGAAATTTTCCCTTTTCATCATATCCTGCCCACATTCCATCCTCTCCAAACTCTATATCTGAGAAGACAGACCCAGTTTCCTCACACTTTCCAATCCAACCACTCTGAAAAATGAACAAACAATTTAAATTAAAATAAAATTCAAAGATGACAATTATCCAAGTATTAATCACAAGTTAACCCTATGAAATTAAATTATAATATTTATAATCAATAATAAAGCAAGCAATTGCTTTGAGATTCATAGAATGCAACAAATCTACTTATTTAGTAGTTTTATATATAATTTTTAAAATTATTTTTCTTACCTGGGGATCAAATTCTACTGGTTCCGCCCCACGGCAGTCAAATATAACAGCAGTTTGTTTAACAATAGCATTATTATCAGAACTTTTCAAAGGTTTGATTGAATCCTTTACAATATCTAGGAAAAATAAAAGTTTCATTGAGTTAAAAAAACATTGAAATAAAAGAGAATATAATAATCAAAAATTATTAATTTCATATTGAATAAGCACTTGGAACATACTACAATAAAATTTTTAAATTTTTTAACTCATGAATATTTCAAAGAGTCAATATCAAAATGAAATGGCCAGTTAATTATAACATTAACTATTTTATATTAATATTAGATGATTTTAGTTGGGATTTGGACAAGGTAGATCCAAAAAAATATAANAAAAGTGTATTTGATCATAATTTTATTATCAGGCAGATTATCTTTTTAAAAAATATACTTTTTTTAAATTTGTATTTTTTTTAATCTACCTTGACCGAACCCCAACTAAATTCATTTAATATTAATATCTATGGTCAAAAAACTCTCCTCTTAAATATTAAAATTCTATCAGAGTTTTAGCCCTTCGTGAAAGTCCTAACAAAAAAAAAAAAAAAAAAAAAAAAAATGACATTAAAACCTTGCTATGTAAAGCCCATATTGACTTTAGCCAGCAAAAGAAGAGAAGAAAAAAAATTAGCTGGAGAGTTTTCTCCAAAATTAGCTTTATTACTGCCACTGCAAAAAACTAATATACTTATTTATAAGTATATGTGCCTTTCATTTGCTCACATTCCATAATGCAGGCAGACAGGACAACGCATGCTTTGAATAAGTAGTAAATGATAATTATTGAACTACAACTACCTCAGCAAACAATTTTAGTCTGTACCAAGGTTATGTTAGATATATCAATAGAGAATTAACACAAGAAACCTTTGTTTAATTATACCTTATGATATACTGAGGCCTAATTCATAACCTCTAGAACCATCAAATCTCTTACAATAGACATGAAAAAGGTTTGTCAAGAAAAATTTGCATTTCATTAAAATGAAATGAAACTCACCTAGAGATGAAACAGTAGAGCAAAATTTACACTTCATTTGAAAATTAAAAGTGCCTGGACCCTTGAAAGCAGGAACTTCTTCTGACTCACTAATCGCATGCCAATTCTGGTCAATTTCATTACAACTGCGGCACTGTAACTACAAACAGGAAATACTTGTATTTTATTAGACATTTGAAATAGTGATATTATAGGAAAAATAAACATGATTCATACTTTTAAGTTCCACTCGAAGTCAGGACCAGAAATAGAAATTTCATTAATGTTCTCAACAGTGCAGGATATTTTCAGAGCAATTTTCTGAAATTAAAAACATTGCATCATATTAAGTGTACATAATATGAATATATTAATAAACCCATTTACATTTGGATAAATTAAAGTTAATATTATGTCCAAAATGATTTGCTCAATGAAAATAATATTCAAATAGCAAGTAAATTTGTATATGCTTATTAAAAATAATTCAATGATATTTTTCATTGTAATGGACTATTTTGATAGAATAATGACTAAAACATGAGTAAATATAACGCTACTCATAACTTAAAAATAGGCTAATCTTACAAAAAAAAAAAAAAATAAATAAATAAAATAACTAACCACCATCTTTAGACGAACGAAGTTATAATAAGTAAATTTATATGAAAATGGTCTTAATCATTATTTCATTTTATTAAATCATTACAGCTATTTAAGAGCTTTTTCAATAGCCGTAATGTAGAAGACACAGTAACTGAAACGGAAGGTTACGATAACAGAGAGTCCGTTATCAATTTAAAAGAACAGGCTCGGCAACAAGATAAGCTACTGCTGAATTTCCCTTTCTTGATAGAAGTCAAAACTGTAATTTAGCAATTTTTATAAGGCCTTCCAATGTATTTTTCTTACTTTCAGAAGTCTTTAAAGAATTCAAATTTACAAGTGCTTTACTAGATAATATATAAAAAGGCAAAAAAAAAATTTTTTTTCAAATATCAGAAAACCATAGTTGTCGAAGTTTATAAAAAATTACATAATTCTTTATTTTAGTTAAAAACTGGAATTATTTTTGGATAAACTTAAAACTACATTTAAAAAAAAACAATTTGAAATGCCGAAATTTAAACCTCATAATTTTTGTCAATCTCTCTAAATAATTATAGCTGAATATTTTCTTATTTTATAAATCCTCTTAAATAGATAAACTTATTATTTAACAATCTGAATAACAAGAAAATTATTATTATATATTAGGGTGGACCCTCTTCCCTCCCACCAAGGATTTATTAGTGAAAAATGAGATGTTATATACTTCATTTATTTTTAAATATATTGCAGGGAAACCTCAAATTATTTAGATTTAATTTTATTCCACAATGAACTTATTAACATGTTGTTTTCTGCTTAAATGCTTTCAGTCAAGTTTAGTTGCATCAGAAAAGTCTCTAGAGTATTCCATTAAAATGGTTAAGATTCAAGAGAGGGTTGTAGGGGTTGGAGCTAAAAGACAGGGTCTTTTCTAGTATATTAGGATGATAAGGTGGTTGCAATGTAAAAGAGCGAACCTGGAGGAAATGGGGTCATGAACGAAAGGGTTATTAAAACTGTGGTGAAGGGAGGAATTGGATACGTAATAGGGACCATTAGCGATTATTCTGAGTGCCTTGGATTGAAAGGACTGGATTCTTTGGATGTTAAGAGGCTTGGTGGCACCCAATATTTCTACACTGTAAATCTTGTAGAGCATCAGTTTGCTTTATATTGACAAAGGAAAAAAAANATATATATATATATATATATATATATATATATATATATATATATATATATATTTATATAATATTTATCTGTAATAGCTGTAGTGTCTATAATATTTAATATTATGAAATCAAATAAAAAATAATTCAATTAAGCTTCTTTTTACAAACCCTTTAATTAATTCGGCTCCTGAAGGAGACTAAAACTTAAAATCTTGATACGTATATTCGTTGTTATTAGCATTACGGATAAAATGTAAAAGTCAAAATCGATGTAAAATGAACTTTTATAAATTAATACTCACTAACTTTTAAAAAACAACAACCACATATTAAGAAAGATATTAGTTTTTTAAATAATGAATTAATACACGGTATTTATGCTTTCCATTGCAAGCCCTTAAAGCTATTATTAATTGATAGAAATCGGATGAGAGGGAAGGGGGATATAGAGGGAGACCAAATTTTATAATCGTGATATCTGTGTTGTTATTTGAATTACGAAAATGTTTAATTTTCTAGTATTTTTGTTTCCAGTAACAATAAAACGTAAATTCATGTTAAGCAAACTGCGAATGTAGCTGTGATAAGAGAGGCGCTAGGTTAGGTTCAAATCCCATTCTGGGATACCTTTTATTGATAAATAAAAGCTTGTCCTGAGCCATGGACGTTTAGAATAACATGGCGACCTGTAGATAGCCACTCCCTCCATGATCCTAAGTGGTTGAAAGGGAGGCAAAGACATATTTAAAAAAAAACAGTGATGGGTGAGCATTTTCCTGTTTATCTTCCTGGCAAGTCAAGAGCAAACTTTGATGTTCTCTACGGCATTAAAATTAAATTTCATCATTTACTTTAATTTACATCCATATTTATTGCACCATGGGAAATCTGTTCATAAAACCCCTGCGTGACAGATTTTTTAAATATTCACCTATTTTTCGCTTTTCCCTGTAAGCCATCTTCAGGGCTATTGTAGAGTGAGGAGTGAGGGAAAAGGCTGGTGTTAAAATGAAGAAATTGACACAACTAAGATGCTTAATACTTCCTTTCTAGGGAGAATTTCTACTTTTTAACATAAGGGTGGGAATATACAATTTTTTTTGTCTTACTTTTCCCTAGTTTGTATCTCAACTATATAAGGTTTTATATTGAAGAATACTACAAAACTATTCATATTAAAATGGATTCCCCAATATGTAAGAAAATAGAGCTATTGTAAATTAATAATGAGGGTTTTTTTTTATTCCGCCAATCATGTTGCAGGCATATTAGAAGAGCACATAGTGGTGCAGAGGAACGCCAAGCTAAATGCAGTGGAAAGAGAGAAATCCATCGACATCCTCTTCTCTAAGCTGTCGACGTACTGTGCACGCCCTCTCCAGCGGAGTGGGCCGAACGCCACCGAAGAGCCCTACACCTGGACCTACTACAATTCTTTCTTCTTCGCCCTCACGACTCTCAGCACCATAGGTAAATCCCGGTCATAAACTAACTTTAGTTTTCTTTCATTTTGAGCATTTATTAGCAGATTTCTTTGCTAGATAAATCAAGTTCTTAGCAATTAGGGTTATCGAAAAATATACAATACTTCACACTTTTCATATATTTTCCTCTAATTGCTGAGAGCTTTCAGAAGAAATGATTCCTTCTTCGGAGCTCAGCGCACTTAGAGCTGCCAAGGCAGGAACACTCATTATAAAGTCACTGATCTCCGAAGATGGAATCACTGATTCTAAAAGCACACAATAATTAGAGAAAAAAAAAATATACAAAGAGCGAAGCATTGTATATTGTTTGATAAGCATAATTGTCATCAACTTCCCTAGCAGCGCAAATGAAAGAATCAAGTTTTTAGCGCTGGTATCACGCTTAAGAGGAATGCGTTTAGAATGGATTTTTGAAAAATTTATAAAAATCAGGAGAAGCAAAAAAATATGTTTTCTACAAAATCTTACATTCTCACATGCTTCCACATAGTGTAACGAAAATATACCCAAAATTGAATATTACACACAATTGAGTATTATATACACACACACACATGCATGCTCGCTGCACACTGTGTATGTACACTGCTCTAGCGTCCGCAAGTTTAGTAATTAAACTTATTTTTAAGTTTTTCAGATGTTAATGGTTAAAATCAGTTGATGGCGAATGTGATTTTAGAGAGGGATATCTTCGTTATAATAAGAGCTGCAAGAGATTTACGTAAAAACTTTATAGAGCATAATACGCACAATAAAATACATTGTCTGAAAATTGTAACAACATTTTTATGAAAACTGAGTATTATTAAAGTATTTAAGAACGTTGATGTGAGTGTGAGGTGAATATCTTTTATTCAGAATTCTTTTGATTATGAGGTTTTTAAATAATTAATTTTATGTCGAAATTGGATTAGTGAAAAAGGTGGAGGGATGTTTTAGAAGAAGGCTATATTGAGCAATCATGAATATCTTTGTTATAATAAGTTTCAAGACAAACAATTGTAAGACATAATGAACAGGTAAGTATTGTATTTTCTATCGTTAATATTCTGTAATATTACCAAGGAAAACTCATTTAAAGAAGATATTTAAAAATGTAACTATGAATATTGATCATTTCTCCCATCCTTCCCTTCGGAAAAGTCTAAAGCCAGCCTTAATGGTCTTATATATCATCCTGCCTGCTCAATCCAACAAGTAATATTCATTTACTTTTAACTACGTACATTTCATTGAAAATCTGCTTACTGTACTCCGTTCCAGAATTTTCTATGTATGGATCCCACTATTTTATATACACAATCCAGAATATTTTTTAAAAACCCATTTGTAACATTGATTCTTACCAATGAAACTTTTCAGAAAGTTTCAGAAGATAAGACCTTCAATTGTAACTTTTATTTTGTTATTTTCATCTATTAACTGATATACTGATAAATTTATATTTATTACTCAACTTTTTACACCCGTGGCGCTGGGTAAGCTTTTATTTATCTATGAATGTTGCAGAGTCAGACTTGAGAGTCCCAAAAGAATTCACAAGTCTGACTCTGCACAAAACAACAAAACCTGCACTTCATATTTATCACTTACTATCACAAATCAACAGTGTTTTTCGAATTTATTTACTAATAGAATAAGACTATGTGGTAATGATGGAGAGAATGACATGATTGTGTTTGCCATGTAAGAAAAACAAAGAAAAGTAAAAAAAAATCTTACTTATTATTAAGATATTATATGTAATTAGACTTATTTTAAGGCTTATAAAATCATATATATACATTAATAATTAATTTAAATTGTACGAGTAAATGTAAATTGTAAGTAACTCTTATGGCTGTGTATTTTATATTATTGTAGTGTACATTTGCTGCTCGTTAACGTGCAGAGTTAATTTGATGCCAAATTGAATTATTCTATAATAAAATTATCCTTAAAAAAACAAAACAAAATAAATGTTCAGCCCTCCAAATTTAAGATTATCGGAAAGCTGTCCCATAGCTTATGGCACTAGATTTTCTGAGAGCTTATTGGTTCATTAGTACACTGCACTATGATACTTCTTTATGATTTAATGATAAAATACATATTAAAGATTGGTAATGAAGATCCTTTGCTCCGTTGCAAAAAAAAAAAAAAAAAAAAAAAAAAAAAAAAAAAAAAAAAAGAAAAAAAAACTCCCTGAATAAGTTTGCAGAGTTAAACATTGAAGAGTAAAAAAAGTAGCTCAGCTATGTTTTGAAACAATTTCTATTATTTTAAGATTATATTTTCAGTAAAAGTTTTCAAAAGTTTCTGATTCCATTATTAAATTCTCATACCATTTTTACAGGATACGGAAATTTATCTCCGACTTCAGAACATAGCAAAATATGGGTCATCCTATATTCTTTAATTGGAATACCATTCAATGGTATAGTTCTGGCTCATCTAGGAGAATTTTTCGGTTCAAAGGTAATTAATATTAATTATTTAAAATTAAAAATTTAGGTTAGATATACATATTTTGGATTTATAGCACTTAAAAATAGAAAACACTGCAAATAATAACACAATTATTACAAAATAATTAAATTTTAAAAATCTATTCAAATTGGACGGTTTCATTATCGAATTAGAAAAAAAAATCAATTTCCACCAATTATTTTCTATGCATTACTAAGGAAATAATATTTAAAAAATTCAGATACGATCGATTCTTCAGGGTCCGGCAAGGATTAGATTACTCCGACTATTACCAAGTGGAAGCGGGAGTTCCACATGGTAGTGTGATTGGCCCCATCCTCAAGCATGATGATCAAGCAATCCTTTCTACCGATGCGGACTCACTTACTGCCAGACAAAATCTCCAAAAGCATCTAATGGACATACAGCGCTGGTGCCAGCGCTGGCGCATTAAAGTCAACGAAGGCAAATGCTGTCATGTCACTTTCACACTAAGGAAGAAACAACCTGGCAGAATTTACTTTAATGACATCCCTATTCCAACTTCCGATTGCGTCAGGTACCTAGGCTTTCATCTTGACTCCCGTCTAACATGGAACACACATACAAAAATCAAAAGACAGGAACTAAATAGGAGACTTGGACAACTCTACAAGCTACTAAGCCGCAAGTCAACCTTAACTGTGAC